>JABCMJ010007625.1:0-32352 GCA_014822125.1 Arbutus unedo
ACAACTTCCGTTACCATATTTCACAAAAATCATCAAATATTTTTACATTATTTCCTAATTTAAAATATTTTACCTCATTCAAAATCCCCTATGATCTTATGCCTATTCTATGACTCCCACAAATCTTTAGCATTGACTGATGGAAAGTGTGTGTATATATATGTATCTATATATATTATAATACCTAAATAAGGTCAAATAAAGCAAGCTAATACAAAAAAATAAGAATAAATGCGATAAACAAGGTAAAATTATGATTTACACCGTAACCCACGATTATAAGTGACAAAAATTTACACTATTTATGAAATTAAAACTCTGATTTAAATAATTCAAAAAATCACTTTTAATACGATAATATCATTATTTTTTTCCACACACCCGTGATGAGTTCGAAACTAAAATGATTGTCTGGAATAATCGAGTTAAGCTATATATTTGACGGCCAAATTCGTCCTTTCAAAATTATATTTTAGGGTGCACGAATATCGATTCCGGACATAGATAAAAATAAAAAATTATTGCTTAAAAAAATAACGGAATATGAAAGTTAGACACGTGTGGGACCATGGCCTAGCAGAGTTTACCGTGGGAAGCATCGTCATGAAAGGTGTGCCCATTCACGTCCTTGGTTTCTCTCTCTCTATCTCTTAAGCATGTAGAAATTGACAAACAATCATATTTCTAGAATCTCTTGCTGCGTGAATTGTAATGGCAGTGAAGGGGTTGTGGGGATCCATGGACGACTTCTTGAATCAGTGTGAGCGGTCGGGCGACTCTGCGTACAGTGCGTTCAGATCACTGCTCGAGAGGCTTGAGGATCCGAATACCCGAGCCGAAGCTCGTATCTTTTTGTCGGATCTCCAGAAACGGTTCGACACCAAGGAAGCCTCTGACCAATGCCTGCAGACCTTCCATTTCCTTATCCAAGATATCCATATTGAGCAATATGAAGGTCTCCCTTAATCCAATTTTTAATTCCTTAGAACGAAGATGTTTTTTTTTTTTTTTATAGCTGAGTTATTGGCTGATTTTGGGATTACCCAACAGCTGAAACGAAGATGTTGCAGTGACGTAGAACTAGGTGAAGATTCAAGAAAGTTGAGAGAAAATAGGATTGGGAGCCCTGCACACAAAACACTGCCTGAACAGTTGGCAATGTTTGGGCAGTATTTTGTGTGCCACAACGATTTGTTTGGTGCACAACTCAATTTGTTGTGCATTGTGCAGGGTTCCCAATCCTATTTTCTCTCAACAAGATCCCTTATTCCCCCGGACTTGGGCCCTCGTGTTGTGCATACTGCACATCAAGGCCCCCAAGTTGGGGATTTGACACCAGTAATGCAACAGGTAAGAGTAGCAAACAAGACTTTTGTATGTGCTGCAGAATCAATGATTGTTATCTGCTTGCTGCTCTGCCCATGAATAACAGAAAGGGACATTTTTCCTGAAATTTTGGCTTCCTAACATTAGTGTTTTGTCCATGAACGGTTTCTATCTCCACCCGTTCCTCCCCTTTCACCAAATACCAAAATGTGGCTGCCTAGAATTTGTCATTATATAGCTCGTTGATTTTTTCCTTTTATACTAACTTCTCACGTTAGATCCAAATTAGGGTGACCAAACATTTCATGTTTTAAGGGATTTTGGGTCTTTAAAAATTATTCAGTTTGCAGGAAGATTTCGGTTGCGCTCTTATTCAGATCATTAAGCAAAATGGGTATTCTTGAGCAACTCAAAGAAACTGGACTGCACTTCTGTTTATTGGTCATTCTTTTTGCTTTTTCTTTTCCTTTATAGTGGCTGATGAAAGAACAAAACTATCTGACGTATACTATGATGGTGAAATAATGAAAATGAAAGAAGAAGTACTAATAATAACAAGAATGGCTCATAAGCCACACTGGTCATCTGAAAAAGGTATTGTCCCAGAGTCAATTCAATAAGCTTTGGAACCAATTTCTTAACATTATATTGGTCTTCGGCCGAAGGAATGCATTTTCATTCTGTGGTTTTCCATTTTCAGTGTTTGGCCACGAATTCTATGATGCATTATGCAAGAGTGCATTCTGAAAAATGAAATGGAGAATGCATAATCTCATAATCACCTCTGGAGGAATTTTTTTAAATTCTCTATACAAATTTACGCATTACTCGTCTACAATATCTATTTTGTGCATTATCACCCAAACACTTCTACAGATTCTCATCGTAATTAAAAATCTAGAATTTACAATTCGAATCTAAAATCTAAAAAATAATTGGCTCCCAAACACCCCTTTGGACCTCCAAAAGTAAAACTATTTCTCCTATTCCTGTTACATTGGGATACAAAAAGGAAAAGTTGTTCTTATGTCTTACACCTTGCATCTTCTTCTGAAATATCTATCCTGCAAATACGACCTTCTATGCTACTGAGCCTCCATCCAAACTTTCATGTACCTCTATAACCACATTGATACTTTTGACCTCTCCAAATGCTTTTGAGACCTGCATGCCACTTAAAAATCGCGTGTTTCTGACTTATCATTGCAATTCTATTCAGTCATTTACCTCATTCCTGAGATCAAGCGAGAAAATTTTATCCTGCTCATTTTTTGTTTTCAGCATTTTTTTTTAAAATTTTCTATGCTTAGCATGTGATCGGGTGGGGTTTTTAAAAGGTTTGCTCCTCTGCTTGTCGCATCGGATGCTTTGATACTTTCTGCTACCATTGCAGGCTACGAGAAGAGGAAGAAACTGACAATGATGGTGATCCCTAGCATCTTTATCCCAGAGGACTGGTCCTTCACCTTTTATGAAGGACTAAATAGATATCCTGACTCTGTCTTCAAGGACAAGACAGTTGCTGAGCTTGGTTGTGGTAATGGATGGATATCCATTGCCATAGCTGAGAAGTGGTTACCTTCGAAGGTTTATACTTCTTCTTATCACACTAATATAGAAGTTTATCATGCTTCTTTGATATTTTGTATGTGCTGTCCAAAGCATCTTATCTGTAGAGGAGATGCTTTCATTTTCCAAATGATGAGCATAGTGTTGATTTTTAATGTTGGGAGCTCTTTAACTAGTGTTTAATTAACACTTTATAGGTGTATGGACTGGATATTAATCCAAGAGCTATCAGGATTTCTTGGATCAACTTATATCTAAATGCTCTGGATGAGAATGGTCAGCCTGTATATGATGGGGAAGGGAAGACCTTACTGGATAGGGTGGAATTTCATGAATCTGACCTGCTAGGTTACTGTAGAGATAATCATATAGAACTTGAACGCATTGTTGGATGCATACCTCAGGTATTCTTATCTCTCATGTGATATGTCCTTGGTTTTTTTTTTGTGTGAATAAAGTAGTATCCATCCCCTGCTTCCCTTCTGCTTGCAGATTCTTAACCCCAATCCAGATGCAATGTCCAAGATGATTACGGAAAATGCAAGCGAGGAGTTCCTGTATTCGTTGAGTAACTACTGTGCACTTCAGGTTAGAGATATTAATGAGGATGCATGTTGTATAGGATCTAAGCTTCTGAATAATGGGTTCCTACTCTGTAAACATGAATTTTCTCTTCTTGGCGGAAAATGTTCTTTAATTTGGATTATGTAAAAACCTTCCTTTACAACAGCTACTCAATAATGGCTTGGTTTAGGTTCTTGACGGGATTTCATTTAAATGAAACAGAAAGTCTCCAGTTAGTTATTCATATTCTGCCCCTTTAATGTGTTTTTGTCTTGAACGCTTTTCAGTCAAAACAGATTAACGCCATCCTCGTTGTCATTACTATGCATGTACTTATGCATATGGCTCATGAAATGATATTGGCTGATTTACAAATCTCTGGTTTTAGTCCATTTTTAGCTGTAACAGAGTTGTTAGAGATTCCTTTGAAAGAAAAAAAAGACTTGTTAGAGATTGCATTGATTGAACGTTGTATTTCTTTTTCCATTTAGGGTTTTGTTGAGGATCAGTTTGGCCTGGGTCTCATTGCCAGGGCAGTTGAAGAAGGAATATCTGTCATCAAACCTTTGGGAATTATGATCTTTAATATGGGAGGCCGTCCAGGACAAGGTGTTTGTAAACGCTTGTTTGAACGACGTGGGCTCTGTGTTACCAAGCTTTGGCAGACTAAAATTCTTCAGGTAATTATCTCCTCTTAACTGAAAATAATACCTCCTCCAAAATGCAGACTTTTTTCCCTTTGTTCTCTTTTGCAGGCGGCTGACACAGATATTTCAGCTTTAGTTGAGATTGAAAAGAATAGTCCCCATCGTTTTGAGTTCTTCATGGGGCTAGGTGGAGATCAGCCCATTTGTGCTCGAACCGCTTGGGCCTATGGAAAGGCTGGTGGTCGTATTTCTCATGCTTTATCAGTTTACAGTTGTCAACTTCGTCAACCAAATCAGGTGTGCACTTCATGAAGTGTAGATGCATTTTATGGGGCAGTAAATGCTAGGGATATTGATTGTGTTATGCTGACAGGTTAAGATAATTTTTGATTTTCTCAAAAATGGGTTCCGTGAGATCAGCAATTCTTTAGATCTATCATTCGAGGATGATTCTGTGGCGGATGAGAAGATTTCATTCCTTGCTTATCTTGCCAGTGTTTTGAAAAGCAGCTCATTTTTCCCATATGAGCCACCAGCTGGAAGAAGAAGATTTCGCAATCTCATTTCTGGCTTCATGAAAACTTACCACCATATTCCCATTAATGCCGATGTAAGTAAAGCTCCGTTGTCCATTTTCTCCTTCAACTCTCTTCGTTTATTTATTCAACTGCTCCAGAGGATTATGTCTTGACCCATTTCGCCAACTCTGCTTTCTTGATCAGTAATTTTATTTTTTATGCTTTTAAGCTTGCTTTTGTATTTTCATTGCTTCTTTCAAGCTATGTTGATCCGAAGGAGACAACGGGAATTCAAATTCCAGTCTCTACCTAAAGCTCTTGAATATTGTTATTCAGTTGAAGAATGTTGTGGCCAATGCATATATATCCGTACACGTGTTGTATACAACTTTTTGACTCTTGTTGTATACAAGAGTCAGGAATATTTCGAGGGTGTAAAGAAATTGATTTGTTTTCCTCTTTTGAAACTTGTTATCCTTGTCAAGGATCGAACCTGATACAAAGTTAGGGGGTTTGGGTGGAAGTACTTTCCTTCATGAACACAGGTATGACACCATCAGAAAACAAAAAAATTAACTGGGACGAATTCCAAGTAGACTCACATGGCCAAAAATGGACACGGATAGCCTTTTAATTTTCAATCTTGACTGGTTAACCTGAATTGCACATGGTGATTGAGGTGACATGAACCCAATATTAAGGTACCTTTATTGAGGATATACTGATGTATGTATTGATATTAACCTCTTAATCGTGGGTAATAAATTACATCTTTTTGGGAATACATATGTTATTGTACCATCCTAACTATGTAAACTAAGCTGCATTACTGACTTCTTTGTTCTAAATTCTTGTGCAAGAATATTGTTGTCTTTCCTTCAAGGGATGTGGCAATAGAGAATGCTCTGCGGTTATTCTCACCACGGCTTGCCATTGTTGATGAACATCTGAGCCAACACCTTCCCAAGCAGTGGTTAACTTCGTTGGCAGTTGAGGTATTCACATGTGATGGTTTCATAAATATCTCCTCTTATGTTTTGATCTTTCAAACCTTAGTTTCATTTGAGAAGGGAGTTTGAATATTGCCTGGGTTTTAGCTTCCAAATCATTGCAATACCGTCAGCTATATAAGATTCTGTTATCCTCTTGTACTTTACACTTTCGTTGTTTAAGTTCATGTGCTGACCTTCCGGGAAATGGTTTCTTCCTAAAGATCATAGTCATCATTGTTGATGATCATGTTCCCATTTGAGCCTTGAACGTGCTTCTACCATTGTCTTGTTCTCACTTGAATTTCGCTTTGGAGTGGTGAGAACATAGACAACCTTGAGCATTAAGAGGAAGAATTGCATCTTCTTTTGCCAACGTCTGAAGTTTGCCCCATCAAAGCGCTCCAGTTTCACAAAGCATATTTCCAATGGGCAATGGATAGAAAGGCAGAGGGATTAGTAGATGATTAACTGCATTTTGAGGTTTCGTTATGGGTTGGTTGTGGAAAATGGTTTCCTTTCCTCAGAGATCCAATTAGGTGGTAAGGGGGAAGTCATTCTAAGAGTAGGGAAGCTTGGACAGTTGATGTTGGCCCCTTTGTGCTTGATGTGGTGCATGTGGAGGAAGAGAAATCAGCATGTCTTCAAATCGGAGGAAAACACGACGATTTTTTCCAGGAAATCCCCAACGAAGAAGACACACTATTCCTTATAAGGCTGCAGAGGTGGTGATTCGTAGGCTTCAGATGTCTTGTTACTTTGTTGTTTGCATTTCTGATTTATAGGGTAGTTTGATACACTTAATAAGTGAGCTCAGTTCTAGAAAGAGCTTTTGCCTTGATGCATCATTTTCCCAGAGGGTTTCCCTTGGTGCATATTGTGTGCGCGCGCTTGTGTGACAGAATTTTACCCATAGTGTAAACCAGGTTGTCTGATAGCACAATCTTTTTGTCACAGCCCATTGGTCGGGGTCTCACACTTTTTCCTTCACGCACAAACTCACCCAAGAAATGGAAAAGTAAATAATTGAAGTGCTGTAAAATCATCGATTTTGAATCGCTTTCTCCAGCATTCGGAATTTCCGTTCCGATCCTTGTTACTTAGAAAGCTCAGTTTTGGTGTCTTGTATATTACAGAAAACTCGTCGTATGGACTAATATCAGTTTGGGTTCTTGAAATCCAAATCCTATGGGAACCCAACGTCATTGATGTGGGGTGTTGAAATCTTCCGCACCGATTCTCTCTTAACTACTAGTTCTTTATGGCTGCTATTATAATTACCTTATGAATGTCTTTCTTGCAGAATATAGAGACCGATAAACTTTTAGAAGATAAGCTCACTGTAATTGAAGCCCCACGCCAGTCAGATTTGATGATAGAGCTAATTAAAAAGTTGAAGCCACAGGTGGTAGTGACAGGAATGGCTCATTTTGAGGCAATTACTAGTTCTGCTTTTCAGCATCTATTAGACACTACAAGAGATATTGGATCTCGTATTTTCTTAGACATATCAGACCACTTTGAGCTATCCAGCCTCCCCAGTTCCAATGGTGTCTTGAAATATCTTGCTGGAACTCCTCTGCCTCCACATGCTGCAATCATATGTGGTCTAGTGAAAAATCAGGTAATTTTCCCTCCCATTTTGATCAATCAAGGTAACTTGGTATTTTTACAGTTGGAAATCTTCCCTGTGATCAACTAATTCAGAGATAGCTTACAATGCTTATACTGGTAGTAACAGGTTTACTCAGATTTGGAAGTAGCTTTTGTGATATCAGAAGAGGAGACCATCTTTAAAGCATTGTCCAAGACTGTGGAGCTACTAGAAGGGAATACTGCACCAATTAGTCAATACTACTATGGTTGTCTCTTCCATGACCTTCTGGCCTTTCAGTTAGCTGATCGACATCTACCTGCAGAGGTTAAACAGGCTTATACTTGTGCCTCAATTTTCTGAAGAAATCTTGTCTGAATATTCTCAATATCATATAGTTAGAAAAGTATTCTGCTTTGACCATGGACATCTGGGGATTTCGTAGAAATTTTAACTTTGCTCAGTGGACAGCAAGGCCTGTGATATTTTAAGATGTCACACCTGTTTCCAGCTACATTCATCAGTTAATTAACATTTCTACTCCCTGAATGAAAACCACATAGTTCCTTAAACTGATCGTTTGTCCGGATGATGAAATGCAACATTGAAAGTTTTAGACACGATGTCCTTTGTGTGCATATTTCATGATCCCATAGACTTGTTGATCATTTTGCTGCCCCACCTTGGAACTTTGAAATTAGAAAACATTTTGGAACACCCATAATTCGAGGAGCAAAATTTGATTTTCATTAGTTCTATTTGAACACATAGTTCCCAGTATTATTATTCAGTTTAAACGTGGTCTAATGTTACCATTGGGATCATTTTGTACTTATTGAAAGAGAATTGTTTTGAGCATCTCCTTGAAATTCTTGGGAAAAACCTGCTTTCTATGTTCGGGAAAGAAAAAAAAAATACCTATATATACATATACATACATATATGTGTGTGTGTGTGTGTGTGTATCTAGAATTGACTATTTGTCTTTTAACTTCAGAGAGAAAGCGAGAAGACGAAAGCTGGTGAGATGATTGGTTTCGCTAGCTCTACCATCTCAGTCCTTGATCACTCTGAGTTGTCAATAACTGCGGCTGATGACACTTCCCTAGTACATATGGATGTGGATCAGAACTTTTTGCCAATACCTTCTCCTGTCAAGGCTGCTATTTTCGAAAGCTTTTCAAGACAGAACATAGCAGAATCAGAGATTGATGTGACAACTAGCATTAGACAGTTTATAAAGAGCAATTACGGCTTTCCAACCAGTAACAACACAGAATTCATATATGCAGACTTCTCGCTACCTCTTTTCAATAAGCTTGTTCTGTGCTGCAACCAAGAAGGTGGAACCTTGTGCTTCCCAGCTGGCTCAAATGGGCATTATGTTTCTGCTGCTAGATTTCTAAAAGCAAACATTGTGACCATCCCTACCCAATCTGAAGCAGGGTTTAAGCTGACAGAAAGGATACTTACCGGTGTATTTGATACTGTGAACAAACCATGGATATACATTTGTGGGCCAACAATCAACCCGACTGGCTTGATATACACCAACGAAGAGATGGAGAATATATTGTCTATTTGTGCTAAGTTTGGGGCAAGAGTTATAATTGATACTTCATTCTCAGGATTGGAGTTTGACTCTAAGGACTTCAATGGTTGGGATTTGGAGCACAGTTTACCAAAACTGAATTCTTCTAGCCAACCAACTTTTTGTGTGTCTTTGCTTGGAGGATTGTCTTTGAAGATGCTTACTGGAGGACTCACATTTGGATTTCTTGTTCTAAACCAGCCTCTCTTAGTTGACACATTCCATAGCTTTTCAGGACTAAGCAAACCTCACAGCACTCTTAAATACACAGTAAAGAAGTTGCTGGATCTTAGAGAGCAGAAAGCAGGAGACTTAATGGAAGCCATTGCAGAACAGAAAAAGCTTGTGGGAAGTAGATCTAAACGCTTGAAAGAGGTAAGCATTAAATTTAGAATACGTTTTCCATGTCTCACGTGCTTTCTTCTTTTTCTTGTTTTGTTTGTTACTTTGTAATTGCAGTTTGTCAGTTTTACTATCGAAGGCTGCAAACAAGATGAACTGAGCTTTGGAGTGTTTGAGCTCAGGTCGTTCAAAATTAGATGAATTGGAGCTTAGCTCGTAGATGAACTTGACTCGTCTAGTGTTTGAGAAACTTGAGCTATTTTAGAGTAATGTATTCCCCCTTTGTTAGTGCCATAGTCAGCGGCAGCCAGTTAGAGATTATCCCATGTAATAGCATCTTCCAAGTTAGTACACGAGCGTTGTGGGATTCTCCATTCCTTGCCAATGGTTTTGACTTTGTTGCTTTAGCAAATTCCATGCTAGTAGAGTCCGCCTTCGCAGTGAACATTCTACAAGATAAATGTGCTCGTGTCATTACCACATCCATAGCAGTATGAGATTCAGCTCTATACTGTGCTGCTGGCTTTGATTTTACTTTTGATAAACGTAAGGTACTTCTTTTAAAATACTAGTTGAAACGAAAATATTAACCTCTACTCCCGCTGCATTCCAACTTCCTATTAAAAGCCAAATTACCAAAAGTATGGGGGTGGGAGAAATCGCATGAACATAATTTTCTTTAACCTAATGGGCATGTGCATCTTCATTAGTGTTAAATCTTTGACTGGTTGTTCCTATGTTTATTATGGAAAATGGACCCTGATCTAAACCATTGGTGACAATTTGAGTCAACCAGTCCAGATCGGTTGTCACTTATATAGTTATATAGGTTAGCCGTCAGCGTGCTAGGTTCTAGAGTATATTAAAACCCAATAGACTTCACAACACTATTTGTTGATTGTTTTTTTGGAACTTGTATAGTTAGAAACTTGTATCTAATGCAGAACTGTATTTGTGATTTGTTTTGTGGGATTTATGTGCTGGTGGTTGCAGTTCATAGTTTTCAGTTCAGGAGTCGTCTGTATTTTGAAGGGATGGACAATTCTTTGTTGAAACTTGGAAGTTCCGAGTTAGAATTTTGTGTAGTTTGGAGTCGTCCGTATTCATAGATTTTTTAGAGCTTTTGGAGTTGAATGGAAATGTACAGGGCCTCTTTTGTTGGTCTCTCTCTTTTTACATTGCTGGCATACTCTCAGTGCCTCCGTTGAAAGGAAATGTACAGGGCCTCTTTCTTTTCATTTTCACCAATAATGGAACTTGAAATCTGCCAAACTGAGTTATCTATGTCTAATGAGTATCATAATATTCTTGGAGTACCTTGTTTGCTCCTTGTTTTGTACTGGTAATTTCTTTTTATGGTATGTTCTTATGAAATTTCCATTTGATGTCTTTGCAATAGACTCTTGAGAATTGTGGGTGGGAGGTGCTTGAAGCCCGTGCTGGTGTTTCGATGGTGGCAAAGCCGTCTACCTATCTAGGCAAGAATTTTGCAGTGAAAGAAGATCCCACTGCTTTCGAAGCCAAGCTTGAGGACTCAAATATCAGAGAAGCCATGCTCAAGGCCACTGGTTTATGCATTAACAGTACTTCATGGACCGGACTCCCTGGCTACTGCCGATTCACCGTTGCCTTGGAAGATACTGAATTTGAGCGTGCATTGGATTGCATAGTCAGGTTCAAGGCAGCAATCAACGTTTGAAACGCCTCGTTTTTGTCTAACTAAATAACGATTCTTCGTTTTCGCAACTCGGGTGTTGTGGAAACTAAATCGAAATCACATCGTCATGATGATGTGATTTCAATTGGCATATTGATCTGTTTTAGTGCATACAATATGTTGCAGAGTATATGATGCCAAATTTGCATCAAATTAACTGTAAAGCTCTTTTGGTATATTGAGATGGTGATGTGGTGGTGAAGGGCCACTAGGATAGTTTGATTTACTGGAAGGAGTTCCATTCCACTCACGCAAAACAAAAGCCGACATTAAGCTTGCATTGTTAGTTGTTTGATTGCTTTTCTTTGTATTTTGTGTTCTTTTATTTCTAATAAGCTATTTCTTATGTTGTTAAAATATAAACCTCTTTTTTACTAATTAAATTTTGATTATTCAAATCGTTTAATCTGATTAAAACATGTTTTTAAGTATACACGCGATAAATCAGATGAAAATATTACCCTGACGGACTTGATTTAAATAATTTTTCATAAACTTATTCTTTTTAGTACTTATGAAAAATTATTTAGATTAAATCATTTTTAATATATTTTTTGTTAGATTTATGCAGATATTTTTAAAAATATATTTTAAACATGTTGAATGATTTAAATTATTAAATTTTGATTAGAAATAGAAAATTTATATTTTAACAAAATTAGAAATCTCTCATAAAAAGGAGATTGTGCGTGCGCACATACACACATACTCAAATAATATTAAAAATAACTTGATCTAAGTAATTTTTTATAATTTTTTAAAATATATTTAATGTATTTATATGTGCAAATAAATATACATTACTTATTTTTTCTTACAAAAAATATTTTAATTTATTAGTTAATGCATATTGTTAAGCACTTATATATTTTTAGTCAATTTTAAAATATACCTAAACAATGCAAACTTAAAAATATACATTTTTAATCTATTTTAATCTTTTATTAATAAAAACTAACAGTATTAATATAAAATTAACGTAATAAAATAATAGTCTAACAATTTCAAAAGCAGATGAGATAATTACATTTTTTAAATATCAAAATATGTACTTGTATTTGCTAAAAGAAAAATCTAAGTATATAAATATTTGGGACATCTATATTTTTGATATTACTCTTGTCAGAAACCTCATACAAAGTTAGTTTATTTCACCCTTATATTAAAATTAAATTTAGAGGATCACTCAAAACATATGATACAAACACACTCATATCTAATGTTGTCTCATGCACGAGAATTCGTACAATACTTATAAAATCTAGACATACTAAACGAATACGCACACATCCAAACATTTTTTATTTCCCCATGGAGGGAGATCCATGCACCCATACACTTAACGGAAGAGAATTACAAAGGACAATTACAGTTCAGTGAACTTAATTTTCATGGTATTCAATTTTAAAATTACAAAACAAATCATAATAATGAATACTAATAACAGAATTATAAGTGATAATAGTACCATCTGAATGACTTACTCTCTTAATAGGACAAGTGATAATTTCATTTTGGGTGACTTACTCGCATTAACTTGAAACCTAAAATAAAATTATTTACACCACGATTTAAAATAACTTGCACCCTAAAAATTAGTAACTTGCACCATAATAGGTTTAAAAGCCAAAATTGTTCTAAATTTACATGTTTATCATATCTTTTGAATAATTTTAATTGTTGTCATATTTTGATAATTTCAAAATTTAAGACCATAATTGTGGAAATTGTTTTGATTAATTCTCCCAAATATAAATTCGTATAAACGTCACGCTCTTATGCAGAAAAAAGAAAATACAAGAATCTCACTTTCAAAATATATCTGTTCACAATAAATACTAGATAACCAAACATAAAACGAGTAATTATTAAAAGAGAGAATTTTTATTTCCAAAAAAGTTCTCAAAAACTCATAACTTAAAATGAGTGAACTAAATTTATTAGATTTTTTGGGCTTTAAAATCTTGATAAATTTTAACTTTTAATTTTAAATTCAAAAATATTTAGCACCAAAATATAAAAATACTAAGTAGACAACTAAGTATAGAATGAGTAATTATTAAAAAAGAGTCTTTATACTTCTAGAGAAATTTTGAAAACTTAATATAAATAGACTAAATTTACTAAACTTTTAAATCTCAATAAATTCAATTTTGAATTCGACAAATGTTTTCGAACAAAAGATTTTAGAATCGTTACACTCCTCTTATTTAAAAGTATCTAAATCTATCCCAAGACAGATGAAAATAAATAATTTTTGTAACTCACATTAAAAAATGATCAAAAGAACACTTTATTTAAAATAAAGAAAAACAAGTACACATTACAACCACATTATCACACACACCATTACAAAACATCATAAGACTCCAATCATATTTCTCAAACTCCTCAATACAAAACCTTATATTAATTCACAGCTCAGCTTTATTAGTAGCCTTAACATTCCCATCACCGCTCCCTTCTTCCTCAACACTAATCATCTTCATCCCCTTCTTCTTCTCGTCACCCACCTTCGGCACCGTAATCCTCAAAACTCCATTCTCCAACTTCGCCTTAATCCCCTCCAAATCCGCATTGGCCGGCAACCTAAACTGCCTCACAAACATGGCAGTCACCCTCTCCGCCCTATGCCACTTCTCTCCCTCCTTCTCCACCTCCTCCCCCTTCCTCTCCCCGCTTATCCTCAGCAACCTGTTCTCCTCGTCCACCTCGATCTTCACATCTTCTTTCTTCAATCCCGGAACGTCGACGCTGATAACGTGCGCCGTCGCCGTCTCCTTCCAGTCGCAGCGGGCCAAGGCGACTGGTTCGGAGTCTTTTGGGATAATTGGGAGTGGGGTGTGTTCGAGGATGCGGAAGGGGTCGTCGGGTGGGAGCATTAGGTCCCACAGTGGGTTTCGGGTGTAGGGGATTAGAGCTGTGGTTTGGGTGGGGGAGAGAGAGAGGAGTATTGCTGCTATTAGGAGGAACATTGCTGTGAGTTTTGGAATACCCATTTGGTTGGTTTGCTGTGGAGACTGTTTTGACGGCTGTTTGAGGCTGTGTTGTGGGATGGAGGTAAGATGGTTGAGCTTATATAGGAGAGAGAGAGAGAGATAGAGAGAGAGTGATGAGAGAGAGTACAGTGGGTTTCTTTGGGATTCTGGACGTTTCTTCTGAGTGCTGGTGCAGGTGCGAGAGAAATCTTCGAACTTCTAGAGAAAGGGAGAGGGAGTTCTCAAGTCAAAATCTTTGGATACCTGTGGAGGATGTGGATCATTGACGTGGCCTTTGGACATTTAGACACGTGGCTACTCAGATCCTCCTCCGCTAATTTTAAAGCGGAATGATATGAATACAGATATTCGAACACAAATCTCAATATACATAAGATTCAAATACATCAAATTACTCTGATCTAGATATTTGCGTCGATAATATTTTTTGTAATAAAAGGTCAAGTTTAAAACTTACAATTAAAGTGTAAGCAATTACATGACATATATAATAATTGATAATACTAAAAAAATTGCATTTTATTTGCTATGCAATTATGGTAGAACTACATTTATTTTTAGACTAAATTATCAAATATTCCGGAAGTATTTTGTGATTTCCTTTAGGTATTATTTCTGGTTGATAACTACACATGTTATGTAAGTTATTTTTTGTCCTTCAACAATCGAAAAAATATATGTATTAATATTCTATCGGACAAAAATTTCGTTACATAGAGGGTTTTAAGAGAGATTTTTTTGAGGTATTTTTAGATTTTAGGATTTTGATTCTGAGATTTTAGATTCTAAAAATTTATAATCAGAATCTGTAAAGTATTTGATAAAATTGTGTAAAATAAATTATGAATCTGTGAAGTGTTTGATAGTATAATCAAATTATTAGATTGTAGCTGAGTAATTGTGGGTAGAATAGTAAAAAAAATTTAAAATCCAAAATCAGAATCTCAAAAGTAGCTCCGGATTTACTTTTCAAATTGTGGTTCTAAAGGTCTGTTTTGAAAATTTCACAATCAGAATTTCATAATTAGAATCTTAAAATCAACATTCCAAACACTTAAAAATCCTAGAATCAAAATCTCATAATCTAAAAACACTTTAAAAAATCTCTCTCAAACACCCACATAATTTGTTGGAGTATCAAATAAAAATGGTACATTGTACTCAGAGAGCATTGGACAATTACTACTATTTTCATAGAAACACTTGGGCACACACGCAGATTTGGTTTGATTTGATTTGGTTTACAATTGAGGGTTCCACAATATCCCCAGGCCCATAAACTGGAAACCCAAAGCTCATTAGCTATTCTCCCACGACCAAGACTCTTTAATCATACAGATTTAAATACGGATATATTTGGAACCATTTAATTCACGTAAGACTCATATTATTTGGAGAGTTCTATGTACATCGAACGATTCTGAATATATTTATGTTTCAAATATGTACACGAGAAGGTATCTTCGTGGACTTTCTTAATTCTTTACCAAAAAATCCTTGGAACTTTAATTAATAGTTTCTCCGTCCTTCATTAAGCATGTATTACTAAAAATCATACATTTTTTAGACTTTTGAATTTGTACCAAATTAGAGAATTCAAGTAGTTCTTTAAATTGGTGCCATGAAATAAAAAAATTCTGTAAGAAAGTATTTTATTTTTTTAATTTAAAAATTGTACGACTCTTCATAGTGGACACTTAAAAGAGGTTCCAAGAGGGTCTAAATTTTGCGTAGACTATGCTTTCTTAAGTTTTTAATTTTTCTTTGTTGGGTTTTTTAATTTTTTTTTTCCTTCTGCTATGAAATCATAATAATAGCTAGCTGTGAAATTGAGTATTCTCTTTTTTTCACAATGTCTAAGGCTCCATTCATTTCTCAAAAAAATAGTATGGACAAATTATTCCGAGAAAATTTTAATGAAGTAAAGTAAAGGAAAATGAAATGTATTTTCTTTTATGCGTTCATTTGATAAAAAGAAATTTACAAATTAATATTTTAATTGTTTAAGAAACTAGTATAAAAGTAAGATTCCTGCAAAATCTTGTGTTTTTTTAAGGATATATTTTGAGAGAAAACTAATTATAGTGAAAAAAATCATAGACGTGGATTCCATAACTTTTCTACCAACTAAACACATAAAAAATACAAAGAAATTAAATATTTTCATACTTTCTTTTCTTTTTCCGTTAACCAAACATGGCCTAAGAGGAGCCTTCTTGGAAATTTGGATTCAAATTGAAGAGATCCAAGAGGTTGTAGTCTCTTTCTTGTAGTGCGTGTGTAGTTTTAGTAAGAACGACATAGTTTTGTCCGTTATATTCTCGAAACTACATCATTTTGATTCTATGTATTTTAATTTATCACGCGAATTACTATTAAAATACATAGAATCAATTAAAACGATGTAGTTTCAAGGACAAAACGAGCAAAACTACATCATTTTATTCGCGCTATGCGCCTACTATAAAAAAGTGCATTACAGACTCATCATATCCAAATTGAAGTTGTGTTTGTTTCTATTCAAGGCCATTTGTGCGAAAATGTTGCTTTGATTCAGGCAGGATTAATCTTAACGAACCCAAATGGTGGTTGAAAATTCATCAGGAAATTATGTAGTACATGCATATGTATGTTCACATCCTAAATGGTTTTTTATTAATTGTCTCAATAATTTTCTATCCATCATGTTAACCCGTTAAAGATAGACTAAAAGATTATACTACACTGCTCATATTAATCATATTATACTCTAGTTAGATTAAAAGACTATACAATTCATATAATAATAAATAAATAAATAAACAATGTTAATTTTCATATATACTTATAAGGCTAAATATGATACGATGAGAAATAAGTGAGTTGTTGTATTGTCATCTCACAAAATGGGACCTATCCCAAGAAATTTTATGAAAATGGGATCTGGCACCAAATCAAACTTATTACATGATTAGTCCCTCCTATTTACTGCCAAAGTACATGCAAGTTTTAAAACTCATAATAGGAGACTTATAATATAATTAATTTATGTAATTATAAATTACAATCGGAGGTCCTTTTGACCCACCAATTTTAAAAATGCCCTTGCACCAAACATGCGAATTTAATTTCACAAAGAGCGAGAGAAAAACACAAAGGCACAAGAGAGAGAGAGAGAGAGAGAGAGAGAGAGAGAGAGAGGAAAATCGTAGGAAACTCTAAGTTCAAAGATCATTGAAACTCTAATTTCGGTGGCAACCCTAAGTTCAATGATCGAATATTGTTTTCACTTCTCATAATCGTCGCTTGTCACTGGACACCGCTGATAGGTAACAACTATAATATGAAATGTTCACTAAGGTTGTTCATAGGTAACAACTGTACAACATGCAACGGATAAAATTCTTAGATACTGCAAATTAAAAGAATGCAACATATAGCATTATCTGAACTGTAAGCTACAAAAAATACAAGCACATTGCAACGGAACATTATTGAAACTATAAATTAAAACAAGTCGACACATAAACTTATGTCTGCATTTTATTCTCAGTATATGTCTAAAATAAATTAATAGATAACGTTATCTATGCAAATTCTGTTGCATTTTTTGAACCAAAATAAAAATGCAATGTTTCTACTGAAATTAATGCAAAACGGAGAGTGAAGAAACCTAGAAATAAACAAAATCACAATAGAACAAATTAACCAGTTGATCTTGAAAATCACACAGACAGCGCGAATCAATGCAAAAAATAATTACGGAGAGAATAAAACTAGAAATAAATATATCGTGATAGAAGTAACCAGTGGATCCCGAAAATCACAAATAAAGCCCACGATCGAGAGAAATTACAATTGGATACAGAGAGAAATAGAATATCGATCAATCGACAAGAGAGAGAGACAGATCGAGCGATAACTAAGAAACATAGAAAGATCAAGTCATGATAACACAGGCAGAGAGACTAGGAGTGAAAAATAAAAGAGAGAGAGAGGGAGAGAGAGAAATCGAGCAACAACATAGATAGAGAGACAAAGATCTCGAACAAGGAGAGAAAGAAACAGAAAACGACTGATGATTAAACTAATAATTAAGAGCAATTTCGTCTATTAAATGATCTAACCTATTAACAATTTAAAAATAATGAATCCAAACTCAAAATTCAAATGAGCTCAATCTTAATAGGCTAATTTACCATACACTTGTACTTTTCACGAATTTTTCGTTATTAAAATATGATGTGTCAACATAATCAATATATCTGCATCGGTATGGTTAATTTTTGGACCCTTTTCTCAACGTGTCATTCACTGAGTTATGAATACGACTTTCTTTTTTGTCCAAAAAAAATTGCTACAACTTGGTAATAACGACAGTGAAGCCTGGGCTAAATATTTTTTATACATATATTTTTATCAATTTTGTAAGTTTTGCATTATATTTTTTTAAATATCTATTCGTCTCGATAACAAGAATTTATAACATAAAAATTATGATCAAAATTTAAAAATAATTATTAAATATAAAACAATTCAAAATAAATAATTTTTATCTTTAGTTATATTTTTAATTTTTTAAAACTTCTCTCATCGAAACAACTCCAAGAAAAATTAACGCGCACTTAATAAAAATTCATAAAAATAAAAATAAAAATAATCCAAACCCAACTTTTAATCATGTGTGCAATGAGCTTCTACTTCACCTTTGTGTGTTTCTGGGCAAACATCATTGAATGATATGAGTATTTAATAGATAGTCAAATTTTAGTTGAGATGTGTCATAGATATCAGACAAATAGGGCCATAGGGATGCATGTGAAAATCAGAGACTCACTTTTTGTCAAAATCCCATCAATATCCAGTGAAGCATGTGGTGATGCTATATATCTATACACTCATTATTATTCATATTCCTATTTTGCTTCATTCACCCAAACACGTCTTTACATTTTAGTAGACATTTTAGAAACCACACCACAACTTGCTTGTTTATTTTTGACTTGAGTAATGCTCTACATACACAGACGTAGGGATACAAACCGAATACAAATATGTTCAGTTTGTGTTCTTGAGTTTGTATATGAAGACTTTCCATTTTGACTTTCCATTACGATCACAGTCTCATTACCACTACAATTTGTGTTTGGATTCCTGAACAATTTTTTTCTGTTCATTTCTATTTTTTAGTTTCATGATTTTTTTCACTTATCTCCACGAACAGATCGATGAGTTTTAATATCGCTATTGATTAATTTTTTGTAATTTTTTTTTGATATTTTGATTTAGGTTTGGTATTAGTTTGGACTTTTAGGTCGTTTGTATTTATGTTTTATTAATATAATTGTTGTTTTTGTTTCTTAAAAAAAATTATTTGAGTTTTAGAAACGTGCACGACTTGGCATGTCGACGTGCAAAAATGATGTTGCTACCTAAAAATGTGCATGATATTTTTCTTCGGACCTACACACTCTGACAATCTGTTGATTAACGCTTAAAATTGACTACGGAAATATAGAAAGAGGAGCATTTGATAGAATGAGAAATTTATTATGAAATTGGCTTCTTTAGTCCACAAGTGGACTACATAGAGAAGTTCTTGTGATTTCGATCGTCCAAAAGTATTTTAAAGAGTTTAGATTTGTTAAAAGTATCCTCCCAAAAGATTTTTTAGTAAGTTTGTACCATTAATTGTCGAGATAGATAATAGAGAGCAAAGTGCTTCTTGCAGTTCGCTCGTGGGCTGTTGGGATGCCGAATCTATTTATTATAGAGATGTGTATATTATAAGGGATTGGTTTGAGTTATTTTGTAAAGAATGACGCATGATATATATGACTAGACAGATGATATTTTTTGCAGTTAATAATAATATTTTGATAAGTGAAAAAGAAATAAGATATAGATGAGGGAGGAGGAGAAGGAAAATTTTGTTTCTTTCCAAGCCAATAAAGTAATTCATTGAATATCATATATATAGTACACAAAATTAACATATGACAAACGCGAATAATCATATTCGAAATGATTTCATATCTCCCTTCCATCTACCTCTAACGAACAAGATTCCTTCAAATATTGGATTGCACCATGTCATTGACAAGTGTGGACCCTTTGAGAGAACCATTTTGATAATTTAAATCGTCTGTTATTTAGAGTCCTCATTGTAGTTCGTTGATACTAAGAATGAAATTCGTTAATTCAAAAATTAAAGCCACCTGATCAAAACACATTATTTAAATAAATAAGTAAAACAGGTGTTCTATGTACTAAGAATTTAATCGCTATTTCGTAATCACCCAAGTCCTAACAATTTTAGTTTTAGCATGAACAATTTGTTTGACGAACTCTTGAAATCGAATAACTCTATCGTTGTATTGAGCGCAAACTATACACTTAAAAATGAATAATTTTTGTCGTTGTGATAAGTGATAGACAAGATTTTTAATAGAGATGCTCGTTTTTTTAATTATTTTTCATCTTTAAAAATATGTACGCATATATTATTATTATTATTTTGGATAATCAAGTATGTATTGTCTCATATCACATCATGGAGGTTTTGACAAGTTACACACATATGTACATATATAAATATATGTGTGTGTATATATAGATACATACGTTGATGATGCGTCAAATCATGTTCTAATTTTTCGTAAGAAATAAGTGTGATGTTATTAATATCTTATTCATAAAACCTGCATCACAATTTAATGAACATTGTCCCAAGTTAGGGACCCAATTGGTTTAGTTCATTAAAATTGTCTATATTTTTCTGGGTTTATTGTGAATTAGTTTTTCTAAACATTGAAAAACTGAAATTAAAAAAAAAAAAGAAAACAAGTTTCTAATTTAAAACTGTGGTTTGAGCACAGAAGTTGAACTAAATTTCCAAGAAAATCCACTTTACATATTATCACCAGTTAAAAAATTAAAAGTTTTAAGTATTTTTTTGCATGTTTCACCTGATAAATAATATCTTATACATACATTATCTCATCAATCGTTCAAATTTTACTTCTCACCCCACCTTCAAATGCCAAATTAATATTTCATTAATTTTATTGCTTCACATTTTACCCGTTTTTTTATTTATGCGAGAACCTTTTAGTTTTGCAAGAATTATTATTTTTATTGAGATATATTAGGATGCACCTAAAAAGTTCGTCTTTTAGTGTTACATAATGTTGTAAATTTTATTTTTTACGGAAAAAATTAAAAAATGGGTTAAAGATGCTCTTATAGGCTGATAGCAGATTAAAGGGAAAAAAAAAGCTTTTCAGAAAGTTCTCTATGACCAATACAACTTTATGTTCTTTTATTCAAGTACATGAAAAAACCAAGTACTTGATCAAAAACTCTTCTGACTATTCAGCCTAATTAATTAGTATTGATATTATTTATCTTCTGTTATTTTTCTTAACTATTACCAACTTCGTGTTAAATTTTTGAACTAGTTAATTGTCTTGACAAAAAATTTAAAAGTAAAAAAAAAATGAACAAAAACGTCCCGGTCACTAAACAATTCACTAAAAACGAAAAAACAATCAAAAAATATATTTTTTTAACACTTTAATATCTTTAGTTTGGGTCTTATCTGACTTTTTTTAGTTTCGGTACACTTTTTTTATTCATCGACTTTTTATTCCTTTTGTCGATGAATAAAAAAGACAAAAAAATTATACAAAATATTAAATAATACCGAACATCTTTAAAAAAAAAAAAAATTTAATCCAAACTCAACATTAATCAACCCTTTTCTAGTTTCCATCCACAATAGATTAATAACAAGAAACACCATCCATAATAGTAACTACTAAAACCTTACCTTACACTATATTACATCGATCACCAAATATTATTCTAATATAACTCCAAAATAGACAAAGAAAATGGTTGAAGAACAAAAATGGACAAAAAAAAAGAAAAAGAAAGAGGATAATTAAATACTCGCAACTAACAAGCAATGGGAAGGGGAAAATGGAATTTTTTTTTTCTTGGTGGCTAAATTGGATTTTGATCAGTGGATGAAGAATTCTTCTTAGCTAGGTTATGCTTGTTGTTATGCATCCAAACTTTGAGCACTCTCCTCCTGACTCCAATCTCTTGGCAGAAATTCTGCACAACATTTTCCTCTTGCTTCTGGATTTTCCACCCAACTTTCTCAGCAAAATTCAGCATTTTCTCTTTCTGTTCCTGGGTAAACTTTGTCCTGAACCTCTTCTTCACCATCTGTGGTGGTGGAAGTGGTCTACCCACCACCCCACCACCAACATAACCACCACCTTCCTGCTCATCAGACTCTGAAGGCATGGCCCCCATATTGTAGGACATCATCATCTGGTGATGGGATGGTCTTGAAGGGATAAGGGTTCCAGTAGGGTAACCTAAAGTGTCTGGGCCTAAAATGCCCTTGTGATGGCCCAAAAAGAGTTTCCTCCCATTCCCATTAACCCTACTGGTTAGATGTGAAGAAGGACCAAAATGACATTCACAAGAAGAAGAATTGTAGGGTAGCTCACCTTCAACCTCTTTTCTGTGGAAGTTTCTGTGGCAATTGCAAGCAGAACAAATTAGGGCTTCTAGGGTACCCTCCACTCCATTGGGCATGAACTCTCCACACCCATCTGTGGCATTTCCTCCCATGGATGCTGCATGATTTTTGAGGCATTCTCTGTACCTCACCATCTTTTTGTAGGGCACATTGTCGTCCACATTTGTGGGTACGGAGCCATTTGAAGGGACTTGATTTTGTGGGACTGAAGTTGGAATAATGTGATTTTGGGGGGTTGGCTCATGATGGATATTCATGTGGCCATGCCCATGTCCCCCTCCATATGAACTGTTAATTGGAATTGGGATCTGGATTGGGATTTCCCCTTCTCGACTTGATAATTCCATTTTTTTTGTCTTAAATTATTGTGTCTGTGTTTGTGTGTGAGAGAAAGAGAGGGAGAGAGAAAAGAACAGGACAGGAGAGAGAATTAGAGGGGCCTAAAAGTGATTAAATTAATGGGGTTGACTGAATATTAAATTAGTATGGGGGTTTAACTAAGACTTGTCCACTCTTTTGGAAGCAGGACACTAGCTCCCTAACTCGCATGATGGACTCTTGACACCTTATTTTCAACATAGTCCTTTTGCATCAGACCAAAGGAAGTGACACACTCACCAAATTCATACACAAAGCTTTGGAGAGAGAGAGAGAGTGTGTGTGTGTGTGTTCTTAGACCTGCTGAAATATAGGAAAATCAGTGCCCAAGACTTAAAATATTCATCTGACTTTTGCTAAAGGACTTTGAAAAAATAACACAACAATAATAAACTACTAGAAGAAGTAGATAGTAGCCATGAGAGAGAGAGAGAGAGAGAAGGGAGTCAAGGCTCGGAATCGTACCCTGAAAAGAAGACAGACATAGATGAAGAAGAAGAAAATGGCATGAGAGAGAGAGAGTGAGAAGTAATGGTAGATGTGTTGTTTAATTCCACAGAGGAATTAGACAATATTAAGAGATAAACTCACATAATCATCTCTCCCAAAATGTTGAGCTTAAACAACTTCCATAGCAACAGACAAATTATACTGCTAGAGAAGACAACTTGGTGGCTGTTAGAAAACAGAAGGGGGTTTTGGACTAAAAAAACAGACCAAGTGGGTGATGCAGGAGAAGGGGAAGAGAGAGAGAGGGGGGAGATGTTTTGGGAGGTGGGTTTTGCTAGTGAAGTACTAAACATGAGCTTATAGCAGTAGTGAGGGCCAAAAAAGGAGATAGAGGAGAGAGAGAGAAAAAAAAAGCAGGTTTTTTTATTTTAAAAAAAATAACAGACAGAGGAATACACAGTGATTTTAGAGAGACAGCGATGAAGAAAAGGTGGGGATGCTTGCTTGCTTTGCTTGCACTATCAGGCATCAAGTTTACGCCATCTGGAGAGCAGTGTGTCAGAGTGGAGAGGACAATGGAAAAGCAGAGAGAGAGAGAGAGGGGGGGGGAGAATAAAGAATTCTTAAAAGAAATGTCCTCGAGTGTAATTTTCCAGAATCTCCCTTGTTTAAAGGCCTTTACGAAAAAAATAAAAACAAAATTTTTTTGGTAAAAAAAATATGGTCAGATGTGTGTAAAACTTGCTTCGAAATTAAAACAAGGTGGTTGCTAGATGAGTTGATGACTAGAGGTGATGGTCCAAGGTCGAATATTTTTTAAAAACAATATTGTTCGCGTGATAATTATGTGAAAATGTTATAAAAGGGGGGTGAAATCTTAGATGACGATCGAAATATTCTCTGAGAATCAAAAAGATGTTAGAGACAATAACAGAACCCAAAAATACTAGTTTAGTAGGGACAATTTTTTTTTAAATTTTCCCATTCTATGAGAAAAATATATGCCTACGTGTTTCTTATATTCTATATATAAGAGAAATAGTCTGCCAAATTTTCAAACATATTATCTCCTTCACAAGAGTGATGTTTTGGAAGATGTTTGTCAATACAATTTTTTTAAATGGACAAATTAGAGGGATTTCTTTAAAAAATGGATCAAAATGAGATGTTATCTTAATATAGGGACAATATGAAAAAATTTAAGAGGGTGCAATTTCAAACTTTTTTTAAATATTTAGGCAAAACTACGATTTTTAAGAAGTAGATTGACGGTGAATGCCCCATTGATTTTATTTAACTCCGCCACTGAATAAAAAATTAGCAAGATGGTGACGTGAAATGGGGCGACGGGAGAAGGAGAAGAGAATGAAAACTTAATTAAAAAATAAGTGAAACTAAACATGTTTAATAAGCAAAACTAAACATATTTGTGATTATCCTTTTGAAATTTTCTTAAATTAGTAGTATAAAAAAAAGCCCCGAGCATTTGTTATTCTTGTGGCCCACAAAACAAGCCCTAATTAATTTCTACTTACCAATATATATAAACCAAATAATTGTTTCTTTTGACATATCTATTTCAATTGTTTTTCCTAAATCGCGATAGATCCCATCAATGCTACAACTTTGTCATGCAATGCTGGGCATCTCTATTCAATACCTAAAGCTGTCATTTTTTTGGTATTAATTAAAAGTACTATGTTTTTTTTATAGTCAAGATATTCAATCGTTTTAAATTATTCACAATTTAATGTCGATTAGTTTTCGAAGATTAATTTATTATTCATTTACGAAGGCCCCATTTAAGATCAGGACTTTTTATCCTGTATATATTGGCCCTATAAGAATTGACAGTACTTCAAATGTTTCGAACCTGAAACCTATAAGAGAATGGTTGATCTAAGCAGTGGTTCATAAAATAGTTTCTATCAGCATTTTGAACCACTACTTGGATCAAGCATTTTTCGGATAATATTTTGAGCTGATTTCTCGCGAGTACCCTTACAAACATATTTTAAATCCATTGAACGGTTCAGATCATTAAAATTTAATAAGGAATAAAAAGTTTAGACGTTGGTCTAATATTGGTATAAAAAAATGTTGATCTCTTGAGTCTCTCTCATATATATATATGGATCACTGCTTGAATTAAGTCATTTCTAGTAATATTTTGAGCTGATTTCTCGCGGATACCTTTAAAAATATGTTTTAAACTCATTGAACGGTTCAGATCATTAAAATTTAATAAGGAATAAAAAGTTTAGATATTAATTTAATATTTATCTAAAAAAATGTTAATTCATGGAGCCTTTTCATGTATATATACATGTATGTATTGTTATGGGCATCGCTTTTATTTTCCTATTTACAAGGAGGAGTGCTAGTACTCAATACGACAATGATGTAACCAGTTCAAATGCAAAGGACGTACAATGGCATTTCATTCAGTCACATGATAGGTTAGGCCTTAGGGACACTGTGTGTGTGTGTGTGTGTGTGTGTGAGAGAGAGAGAGAGAGAGAGAGAGAGAGAGAGAATGGTTTTGGTGCTGATTTGTGGCTTCTATGTAGTGGAAGATGTAAAAGTCACAAGTGATCGATGCTAAGAATTTAATGAGGTTTGGTAATGCACATCTTCAACTTTCTTATTAAACAATAGATTAATTTATGGTACAACCAATCTCGTAGAAATATGTTCAAAATAAAAAATTAGCAGAATTTATTTTCTTTGAAAAGTAATAAAAAAAATTATTTTTGTGACATTGCTTCATTTCTAAGTTTACATTCAAATAAATAACTCATTTCTATATTACAATAGATATACACAAGTGACTCAAAAAGACATTTAAATTTATAAAATATCTTCGTCTAAATTTGTGAAAATGACATTATCAAAATTATTCATTACCATGCTACCATATCAAAATATGTAGTTTTGCGAAAGTCATTGCATTAACATACTAAGTCGTATTAAGTATAATTAATTGAATTATTAAGATGAGCCACATAATCTTAACCGACAAACCTTAATACTCTGAATATATTATTTAGCGATTTTAACTTCCATAACGCTAAATTTGATAAAATAAATGGCCTTACCAAATACTGACAAAAAGTATAGCTAGCTAATTAATTAACCATAATGGATTAATCAATGTCTAAATGACAAAAAATACATGAAAAAATTACATAAAGATGGATGTGAGTGGCTCAATGTTTTTGTACGCAGCTGGTTACCATCAATCATATCTTATCCAGTGGTGCTGAAACCAATTTGATAATGTAAGTCATTTTCATTTGAAATTTTGTCAGACTATGTCGTAGAAATTACTGCATTGGCATGAGATGAATTTATCAAGAATTTAATTTGATGTGAAATGGTAGGTAAAACAACTAAAGGCCCTTTTGGTGCTACTCTATATATAATTCCACACACAAAAAAAAAAAGGGTATGAATTTATCTAGCGTAGAATTCAAAATTTATAAGGATTTTTGGCTAGAAAATGTTTGGGGTACACAAATTGTTATACAAATATGTCTGAAATTATCGAAAATTTCACGTGTATCGAAATAAAAGTTCATTAATTTATGCAACTGAGGCATCCTAACAGACTAGCAGACTTAAACTTTGATGATCATCTATGATTGGACAAACTCATATATACAAGTCCCAATTGTCGAGGGTGGAGTTAGGGTTTTGTGGCCGAAGACGTTTATGGCACACATATCTACACATAAATTTTGACACAAATATATTTAGAGTTGTCGAGAGTTTTACATGCATCAAGCAACTCTACATTTTTGTGATCAGATATATCAATTTGTTGCGTATCAAATCAAAATTTTAGTCAAGATGGTAATCCATGCCATAACAATAAATTTAGCAAATTATGAATGAGAATATTTACAAAACTATAATAAGAGAAATATTTTAAAAAAAAAAACTTTAATTTCATTTATTGACAATTTCAATGTTATTGAATTCAACAATTATATTTGCAGTTTTGATGATTCTAAAGATTTTTGTTTTAAGCCTTCCCTTTCTTAAGTTATCCAAATCACTTTATTCTTCATTATCTTTGCCTTTATTCCACAATCCACCCCATATTTTAAAGTTTCTTTACATATCCCATCTTTAAATTTTTGTCTTCATCTCTATTGTCCCTTCTCCTAGCTAGTACCTTTGTTTCTTTTTGGATTTCAAATAATTTTTTGGGGATAAACTAAATTAAAAATAGATACAACTTAAATAAAAATATGGGGGAGGGTTTCAATGTAAATGATCACATATATTCACTTTGTTTAATTTCAATTACTTTTTTTGAGGTGTTTTTACTGTCCTAAGAAAAAGTTTTTGTTCCACATACTAAAATGGAGAGGGAGTGGGGGGAAAGTAATAATTATGATACTGTAAGAAGGGGGCCACAACAAAGTAAATGGAGTTGATGACACACACACACATGCACCATTGATCACAATTTTCCAGACAGAAAAAAAAAACACACACACGAGTAATTATCCATACACACTTCTCTCACGTACAGATTCAGACGTCTAAAATCTTTTGATGCACATGAAATCTACATTATTTTGAAGAGTTTCACTTGTATCGAATAATTTTGAATAAATTTATATTTAAATATGTGCACAGCACAAAAATTTGTATTATTAAACTTTCTCAAACACATGTACCCATAATTCTAACCCAATCACTGCCAATCCAAAATTCTGTTTATTGACTAGAGTGTCTTGATCTCTGCGAATTTGGAAGTTAAAAAATGACCTTTTATTTTTTATTTTTAAAAATGGGGATTGCATGAAATTTGATAGAAGCATAATCGTTTTTGTTCTTGCTATTTGGCATCATATGCGTTTATGTTCTCAGATGAATCATCCGGACGAAGGTAGGAACTAGACTTTTGAAAGTCAATCTTATAAGTGTAGCGAAGAAAAGATAAGAAACTTATTTTACGAAATTAACACTTTCGGTAAGGATCATTACGAAAATTATCTCATAATTGCAATCGAGTTATTGGGTAATGTGGAGCCAAGTCGAGCATGGGGCAATAATGAGAGGTTCACATCCGTTAAACAACTCTCCCGTTAAAAGGAATACTTGAGTTTAAAAATTTTCAGAAATATAAGTTATGAAAAAAAATGCAAGTTATGAAAATCTCAACAATCATGGGGGCATTATAGTTATTATCAGAAAGTTGGGGGGGGGGGGGTGTGGGCCTTCCTCCCAGTGCATCATAATTGAAAATTACACTAAACAAATAGCTAAAATGGTGTAATTTCATTTTCATTATTCCATATTCATAAATGAAATACTTTCAAAATATTTTACTCGGGTGTGTTTTTTCCCATCGAGAAAAAAAAAATTCTTTTTTTCATTTTTGGTTTAGAATTTAAAAAATAAAAATTCAAAAGTTCTTCTGAGATGATTTTTGAATTATACTCGTTTTTCATAATTTTTTTCAAATGAATTATGATTAAAAAAAAATTATATAGAATCCTCACCCGAACACCCAGAATTCGCAAAGAAAATGTAATTAGAAAATCAATCACTAAAACACCATCAAAATAGTGATTAAATTGCTAAAATGCCACTAGTTATGGGAGCATAGGTGATAGTAACCCTTATACTATATTCTTTTTAATTGTTGATGATATTTTCCTATAACTTTTTTTTATTATTGATGATATTATATCTGAAGTCAGGCACCACGTGATGACAGGGTCTCTTTAGGCATACACATCCACTATTGAAGAAGTCAACTTTTGGAAGTTTTCGAATTTGGAGTAGGTATATTTGTACATATATTTATGTTTTCCGAAATTATTTGATACACATAAATTGAACAAAAAAAATTATATAAAAATTTACGTGTGTCGAATGATTCCGGACATAGATCTGAGACTTAGGTATTTACTCCCTTTTAATATTTTTGAAGTTCAAAACATTGATCTAAGGTTTTATCAATATTTATGAGGTCAGTCCATACAAGATTTTATTTTGGCTTTAATTGAGATATACTCCAATGGATAGTGGAATTGATCCTCCAGAGATAAATCGAGTTGAGCGTAAAATTAGCCACATACTCAATTATTAATTATATAAATATAAATGTGTGTGTGTGTTCATACTTGTCTACATGAACACAGACTTTCTGATCATATAGTTTATATAGTTACTTTTAGGAGTCAACCTACCAACAATCAACCAAACCAAGCCTTGGAATATAGGTTTGCTAATTTTATTTTGTTTAAGGGGTTCAAGCGGCAAATGAATGTCGACTACTGATTACCGGAGTGTCAATTTAGTTGGGACATTCTGTCATGGCCATTATAATGCCTTTATATTTATTGCTCCTTTTAATTTTTGTATTCGCTTTAGAATCAAAAAATTCCTTTGTTGTTTCCAAAAAAAGTAAAAAATAATTATGGATAGAGACAATTATAAAATTCCTTTATGTTATGTATTTCAAAGCATGCAATTTTGTTCCTTGCCGACCACGCTTATCTTTAGAAAATGGTCCCAAAAATGCCACTGAAGATTTTACTTTATCAATGCCAACTTTTTAATTAATAATTAATCTCGCACTTTAAAAAGTACATTATTCTTTAATTTCCTTTTTCCCAATTGAGTTCTAACACTTCCAGACAACCTTTTATCCAGCTTCCCTGTCTTTGGTAACCAAAACTTCCTTTAACGTTGCAATCATTTTCATTTAAATCTCCCCCTCTCTCTCTCTCTATCTATTTCTCGTATCTTTTTAAATGTTTTTCGCCTAACTTTTTTATTAGATTACAATTCTTTTTACTAAGACGAACAAATAATTTACGACAATATAATGCTAACAAAACTAGAAATAAATTGAAAAACAGATGAACGCATGGTACGCAAGAGAATCTCGGTTTATTTTGTAAAATAAAATGGTTAGAGAATATGAGATTATAGAGATTTACAAGAAAAGGGTGCTGTGTAGGCTTTGTTTGGAAAATACTCCATACCGTGTTTTCTGCAATAGAAATGAGATCGATATTGCATGCAGGGACAACCACCTTATGGATATCATGCTTGCTAACTACTCAAGACCATGCTCTCTCTCTCTCTCTCTCTCTCTCTCTCTCTCTCTCAGAGTCAAGAAGTGGGTAGAAGTTCATACTTCCAAAAAATGGCAGGCATTGAATGTGCTTTGGTTTCTTGGCCTTGAAAATTTCAGAATATGGCATTATCTTTTCTCACAATGTGAGCATTTAGAAAGCTGCTAGACTTATCATTTTATCTCAACCCACACTCATGGAATTTATATCATTGTGTTCTACTCTCTCTCTCTCTGTTTCCTCTCTCTCCATAATTTCACCTGTCCTTACCCAATTTCTTTTCTGTAAGTTTTCCTTCCATACATTTATTGAATATATTTTCATGAAATAGCATGTGATGCACACAAAGAAAACCAAGGTAACTGTTCATCAATTGGTTGCTCATGGGCTTGTATCTATACTATATATTACAACGGTGTATCCCGATTAAATATATTTTGTTGTACGAAGAATACTATATATGGTGATACATAAATTGCCCTTGCCTACCACATTTTGATATCATTACCTTAAATAAAAATAATAATAACGTCTTTTTCAACTACAATATAAATTGTCGTGCAAAGTAATGACCACCTTATTATTTCAACTCGAAGCTTCTTTTGGTTACATCCATATATCAATGACATAGTTTTTTTTAACTAAATAACAATATCATTAATTTTAAGTAAATTATCGCCCAAAAAATATGGGTCCAGAAGGTATTCTTTAAAATTGCGTCAAATGATGAATTTGTAGGGCAATTTACACATGTGCGTGTGTATACATATATGTGTATTATATATGGGGATGGCTCCATAGACCAATATTTTTTTAAATCAATATTAGACCAACATCTAAATTTTAATGATCCGAACCATTCAATGTGTTTAAAACATATTTTTAAGGCTACCCACGAGAACTCAGCTCAAAATATTACTGGAAAGGAGTTGATCCAAGCAATGGTTCAAAATACTGACAAGGACTGTTTTATGAGCCACTATTTAGATCAAGTCTTTTCCGATAATATTTTGAGCTGATTTTTCGCGGGTACCCTTAAAAACATGTTTTAAACACATTGAACGATTCGGATCGTTAAAATTTAATCGGGAATGAAGAGTTTAGATATTAGTCTAATATTAATCTAAAAAAGTGTTGGTCTCTTTAGTCTTTCCCATTATATATATATATATATATGTATGTATATATAGGAGTGAAATGAAGTGAAGAGGCGGAAAATTAGTTTTCCTTATTTTCATATTCTTTTACATCATATTGATACATTCCAATAGTAATCGAAATTCAAACGCAACTCAGAATTTTAGTACATACTTTTTTTAACTAGACAAAATAAAAAATTGTATTAAACTCGATAAACGATACATCGAGAGAAAGTATTGATATAAGTCCCCTTGAATTATAAAGTTATTTTGACTTTACAAGTATAAGCTAATTAATAATGAAGATTAGGTGTGATCTCCCTTAGCTATTTTGAAAAGAGTGACAATCATACATACATACATACATACATACATATACATATATATATATATATAGAGAGAGAGAGAGAGAGAGAATAAGTTTCTAATAAAAGATTCTTTATTTTGTTATAGTATGGACCTCTCATTTTATGACCAAATTTTGATGATCTGAACCGTTCAATGTGTTTAAAACATGTTTTTAAGGGTACATGCTCATAAGGACTTGATCTAAATAGTTTTTGATAAATACTGACAGGAATAGTTTTATAAAAAATATGGATCAAGTCTTTCCGAATAATATTTTGAGCTGATTTCATAAAGACTTAATCTAAATAATTTTTGATAAATGCTGACAGGAATAGTTTTATTAAAAATATGGATCAAGTCTTTCCGAATAATATTTTGAGCTGATTTCTTACGTTAATTCTTAAAAACATGTTTTAAACACATTAAATAGTTCGATTCATCAAAATTCGGTCAGGAAATTAGAGATCCGTACTGTAGCAAAATAAGAAATCTCTTATTAAAAGGAGACGTATATATATATATATATATATATATATATA
>JABCMJ010007631.1:0-13729 GCA_014822125.1 Arbutus unedo
GATTTATACATGTCCCAGACATCCTATTCTCTCACTATCTACATACCATTTTGGAGCATAATTTGTGTCTTATACACATTATAAGTGGGTGTGGTGGAATCAGCAGAAATTTACAGTTAGTTTGTTTGTGTAAACAAACCATTATAAAATGAACTTGAAGAGTTAATGAGTTTAAGTTGGATTGAAAGAAAGGAGAGGAAAAACCAACTCATTCTTCTTAAGACTTATATTGTTGACAGCGTAGGCATCAAGACACGTGGTCATTGGTGTCTTATTAATTGCTTGTTCTATGACCTTGGATGCCATAGGTATCACTAGGTGTTCTATGATAAGAAAATTGGCTTAATCTTAACTTGGTTATGGTCTCCACTAATTTTGTTTGGTTCTCGTTATCCAGGAGGGGGAAGTTGAAGCTGTAGCTGTAGTTCATTCATATGAAGATGGCATGCCTGCTGGATCTCATAAGACAAGACTAACAGCTCTGAATGTATGGTTGATTCCTGCTTAGACCATAAGATGGTTGCATTTATCTTCTTGCTAAATGTTCAGCTTGGCTGGCATTGTCTTACGCTTTAGTATTTGAAAGTGTACAGTACAGTTTTATTCAGAATGCAATGAAATTCTGATAGTTGTTTAAAATAGGTTCCTCCTATGGGCCTGTTCTACCCCATGCTTTTGGTTCCAGATGTGTACCCTCCACCTCCCCGCTCTTGGTGTGTAATTTTGGAGATCTTTGGCTTTACATTTTTAAGTTTGTTTTGCTGAAATACTTTTCAGTTTTCTTATGCCTTTTAATGTGATGATTTTACGTCACTAGGTTTAATGACTATGAAGATATGCTGGAAGACACATGGCATATGGAATTTCAAAGAAGAAATGACTTGGCAGATGGCTTATATCCCAGCCTTAATGGTGGGTTCCCAATGTGGGATAGTTACCCATCTTTTCCAACAAAACCAAAGAAACAAGATAACATTGGCCTTGCAGAAGCTATAACAAAGAGCATTCTTTCAACAGGTAGATGAGTTGTAAAAGTTATGCTCTTATTTTGGGATTTTCATTATTAAAAAATGGTTTGTGCTTTGTTCTCTATTTACAGGGCGTATCGATCTCCAAAGAAAATTGTTTTGTAGCATACAACTGGTTAGTTTCGGAGTACATGTAAATATTTAATCTACTAATAGGATATTACTATTTAGCTTGCAAGAAATAACTCAGTTTGTGCTGTAGATTGGAGGTGTGGCTTTGACAGCTGGTCTGATTTCTGCTGTGGAGGAGAGGTTAGTACCACCTTAATTGTAATAATTGTCATGATCCTTTCCGCCATACATAATTTGAGGAGAAGATGTATTTTGAGCCGAACAAGCAGCAGCACATTGTAATAGGCACTTATACTGTGTCAATCTGAAAAGGGCTGACCTTATATTGTCGGTTGACTGACCCGATTGTAATTCCAAACAGGCTACCAGCGTTCTTTTAGAAATGTTATTGATCACTTTATCTTTGTGCAGAGTATTAAACGCCATTCCTTCACATGAAGCAATTGACACAGTGGAGGTCAGTTAGCAATTCTGTGCATGCTAAGATCTGCTTTTCTATTTGAGTCTTTGGTGGCTGCTTGCTTATGTAGAATAGCCTCTTTTGCATCTTTTACATGTACCCGTATGTGATGGATGCTGCTGGAAAAAAATAATCGTTGAACATATATTTGGCATGTTCAAAAGTCATCAAGGAGTGAATGAAACTCCATTGATTTTCCTTTAATAGTTTGTTTAAGAAAGTCAATTAAGATCAAAATCTTTTCGCACTTATATTATTTTTGATGGATTAGTTATTTGCATAGATTTGCGCCCCTCTGTTGACACTTGCTCATGTGAGTAGTTGTCTCTTTGTTTTTTGACTGTTCGGAGTAGTCACAAATACTTCTATATGTATATATGTGTTTCCATTTGAGAGAGAATTGTTATTGAGTTTTGGATTGAATTTTTTGATACGTCCTTTTGAGTATTGAGTCTTCATATGAAAGAGCACAAAACTCGAGTTGGTTCTCCAGGCCCATCAATTGATGTGTTGCTTCAGTAGAATTTCGATCATTATGTCTAGGGAGATAGACGCCAAGAGATTCTGTAAGCAGCGTAGTGGGACGAATCTGTTTGAAGGACTTAGTGTCAAGTGCTAGTTGTGATCATTTTCATGTGATTTCCAAGTTATATATATCTATAATTTTATTGATTTCTGTTTCTTCATTTTAGCAGCATAGTTACGCAAAAAGATTACATGTTTTGTAACAGTTGTATCATATTTATGTAATGCAATTGTTCTCCAGAAAACCTGTAACTTTTTTTCCCTACGGTGGGATTGCATGACTGCACATCTGGTGACACATACATAGGCGGAATGTCTCACCACTGCATGACTTTGAATGTCAATTCACTTGAAATTGATCAAAGTTTTTAATGTCAATCCGTGCTTGATTTTCGCATGTCTTATGGATTATGATCCAGGATCACTTGCAGCGTCTGCACCAATATCAAGTTTTTATATGTTCTTGATTGGTTTAGGAAGAATAGGGGAAAAACTAATAGCTCTATCTATATGGATATATGTACATGTATGCAAATAACAGTTCAAATGGAAACGAAGTTAAATTTCTTACAATCATACTTCGGCCTTCCTGGGGGCTTTGGAGTAATGAAGGTTGTTTGAGTCCCGTTCGCTCCCTTCATAGTTTTAGTTTTGTCGTTTTTCCTTTATCTAGAATCTCTCTCATTCTCTTAGTTTGTTATTGTCCGAGGAATTCCAGCACCCATAAATTAGAATGGACTAGATTTTTATGTAGTCTGGCAAAATGAAGGCCGGCACATGAACTTCAAGGTATTGAAATGTGAGAACCATATCGAAAATTTATGATAAAGTTCAATATATTGAACTTATTGTTCTTCTTTCCCTTCTTTTCGTGTAGCAGATCAACATTTGGAAGTTCAGGCTTAACACTAAGATATAAATTCTTGTTGATCAACAAGGGAAAAAAATAAATATTGAATATGCATTTTCTTCCCGCAGCCATGGTTGTGACTAAGTATTTCTGGGCCACGAAGCATAGATATGGATGTGAGACACAGATATAATATGGATATAACTGTACAACAAGAACTAAAAATATAGGATATGGATGCATCGGGGATACACATGTAAAAATTGTATATTCTGATGAATAAAATATTATTGTACTAGACATAAAGATAAAGCCAAAAAATAAGAGTAGTTGAATTGCTAATACCGAGCATTCAACACATGTCAACTGCTACAAGTCAGTCAAAGCAAAAAAGAAGTTAAGGAAGCTAATATGAAACATTCAATACATGCCAAAAAGTCCAAACAAAAAGTAGTATGTTCGTACATCTATACTATATATATAACATTTGAACTAGTATATATGATTAAAATTAGTTGTATATACAGTAAACAGTAACAATCAGGGGCGGAGATGTGTTGGTTCTTGATATAAATTTTTTGTATATCGACATAGTAGGTTATAAACCTTAAAAGCAAGAAACTCCTATCAGGTGGCGAAATCACCTCAGAACCTCGCTCTCACACTTTCAAGTCAGACTCTCCTAGGAACCTTGCTTCCATCAGGAAAGGAGCTTGCTCCCAACTAGGATAAAACCTCTTAAGCATATAAATCTCGAAAGAAGCAAAAGCAAAGATACAAGCAGGAGAAAGTATAAAGTAATGCGAAGACACTAGAAAAATATAATCTCAAATTTGCTCAAGTACCTATTATAAACTTAATGTTGACTTATATTTGCTAAATAATACTTGCAATTGGCACATATTGGGAATTGCAATATTTACTTGTATTCTATATTTATATTTTCTTATATGTTGTTTCTAAATGCACCCTTTGGAGCTGCCAACAAGGACCTTCTATGATCCACCCCTGCCCCTGCCCCCGCTTTCGGCTTGTGCAGCCAAGATAGAAATATGAAATTAAAGTCTAAAATGAGAAATAAAATCAAGTTTGGTCTTTAATTCAACAGTTTTAACCAAAGATAATTATATGGGTGTTCTACTCATTAGAAGAAAAAGACAGAACAATTTACATAATGTATTAGGCCTGGAAGAAAAGAATACATCAATCGAAGGTTTATTAATGTCAATAAAAATTTATATTTCTCAATTTGGCTCCTCCGGATGAAAATCCTAACTCCAACATTGGTAAAAGCTGTGCAGTGGCGTATAGTTCATGAGTGTGTGTGTGTGTGTGTGTGTGTGTGTGTGTGAGAGAGAGAGAGAGAGAGAGAGAGATGAATCACTTTGAATTGATCGACTTTTGTCCTTAGGGTTTATTTATCACTTGGGTCCCTATCAGAGTATCTATTGTATAGTAGTGTTATATTCTTTATGTATATAGAATATTTATAGTGTGCACCTACTTAAATTCTTTCAACAATTTCATTTTCACCCCGGTAGTATCCCTAAAGTATCATGTCGTCTCCGTCAAGCACGTAACTGAAATTAAAAACATTTAGTTTTTAAATACTGGATACTTATTTGCCATGTACGGTACATATGGGGCATATTTGTATCTGGAATGTATATGATACACGTACGCGGCTAGTTTCGGAGTATCTGTGCCTCAGGTTCTAGCCCTATATGAAAGAGCAGTATAATGATTCAACAGCTAATCCTAATCAAGAATAGTGCCAAAATTACTTGGATCATGGATGTTGTTTTCCTCTTTTGTTTGTACATAATTATGACTCTCATTATCGCATTTCCATTTTTCTCCGTTGTCTATTTTGTTTCACTTTGATGTTCCTTTTTCATCAAAGATGAGAGCTCTTGATAAGATCTGTTCATTTGTCTCACTTTGACTCTCATTTTACTTTAGAAATGAGACATAAAATTGCGACTGGGGTAGTGCTGCAGTATTGTTGAGTTAGGAAATGTGTCCTGACCCCTGGGGGTGTCACCTATCTTGGCATCCAATGGCAATGATCACTACAGGCGGATATGGTTTCACTTGATGTTTAAATGCTTATAATGTTACTGCATGTTTTTGTTGTTATTAAGTTCCATACATTTTTGCCACTGTATAACTTGCATGTATGTGATGTGATTCTTGTTGCACAATCACATGTCTGCAATGTGAGATAAGATGAAATAATTTCTTTTTATCCTTTTCGCACTTCCTCTTTCTGAGGAAAAATGAAGATAATATTTTATCAGAAGTGCCAATGAAACAATGCACACATCAAAGAGACCAATGTGACATAAAGAATCTACTTTGTTCGGCCTAAACTGGCTTACATCCACGGGTAAGAGGAATAATCCCACTATGAAATAGTGCTTACTTTATGAAATAGTGCTTACAAAGTAAGCCAAAAAAACGTCATGAATCCCAGAGCACTTGAAGTTGTACCCACTTCCTTGCTCTTTATACTTTTTCTCACACACCCCTCTTCTGCTCTTGACCACACAGCTAGTCATCGATCTTGTTTCTCTCTTTTTCTGCTCTTTGAGAGCTCTCTTTGCTTTGCCTTGAACCAAATAGCCATGGGCTTTTTATTCATTTATCGACCAAAAGGTTGAGGGAATTGAAAGAGGCATTCACACATTTGTGAAGCCAACCCATGTGTGCCTATCTTCAACGTAATCTTATTGCCAACTTTCTCGTTTTGCATTGATGAGACATTCATCACTCAATTGATGGGGCTGGCCCTACATTGGTAGGCCACCTAACAACGACGGAAAAGAAAATGGCAATCATACAATACGACTCTTTGGATTTGTCAAGGCATTTCTACCTGCCTAGTAAAGTTGGTTTGTTGCATTTTTTTTTCAATTTTTATGCAAATGAGGATTTGAAGATCCTTCAATTCTCAGTGGTCGTCCAACTGTGGTCACATAATTTTCACACAGGTTGGTTTTTGCTCTTCTTTAGGCCCCGCATATTTAAATCTTGGTACTGTCCATAAAAAAGTTAGTGATTTTTGTATGTTGTTTGTAAATTGGATGTTTCAAGGCCCTTCTGCCTGGCTTGGCCTATCATTTATCATACATCGTCATTTTTTTCCATTTCCCTTGCTTCTCTCTGTCACAACGTTGATAACTTTTTCAATTGATATGAATTGTTTAGGTTTTGCAGTCGAGAACAAATCCAACCATGGTGCCATGGAAAGGTGGAGCAGTAAGTCATGCATTTAATATTCTCCATTTGCCTTCCAGTGATTCTTTTAGAGATTCTCAATTTAGAGGAATTAATTGCAAATTAATTGTAATTGGAGTCTATAATTATCTGTTATTTTCCACATCTACCTCTTCTTGTTACATAAATGTTTTGGTTAAAGACATTAAGCTAACTGTGGGTGAAAAAATCTCCAGCAAAGATGTCAACATGACAAGTAGTGTTGTGAAATGATTTTCTTAAACCAAACTGAACCGAGCCTTAAGTCCCAACAAATTGAGGGCATCGTGTTCCTTGAGATCCAAAAAACCTAGATCCTTTCGAAATACCGTATTTTAGAAAAAGGTAGCTCACCCTTTGATCGAAGAAAAAGGTAGCTCTCCATCATCAATAAATGGGATCAGTGATCAGTCAAGTTTCCCAATTGTCAATATAGACTACAAATGCAAGTTTTGTCCTTGTCGGGAGTTTGGAAGTACTGACCTGGACAAATTAGATAGAATGTTTGTTGTCGAGTGAGTTTTGGAAATGGTAACATTTTGTTAATGTCTGTTTCTGATATTGGTGTGATTCAATCCCTTCATCATTGACCAATGACCACCTCTAAAAAACCATCAGACTTGTACCATCAGACTTGTGCACATACAGTTCTGCACTGGCTAAATTAACAGAAGAATCTCTTGTTCTGCGCATTGAGTTTGGTAATGTTTGTTCTTTTTCTCATCTTCCACTTGCTGTGCATATAGTTACAATGCATGTTTCTGCAGATTCTTGGTGTCCTTGATTTTGGTCGCGATGCCTGGATACATCGAGAGGACTGGATTCGCAATGGAATTCACATTGGAAGTGGCAGGAAATACAAGGATTCTTACTTTCTTCAAGCACAAGCAATGTGTTACATGAATTCTTAGAAGGTGATGGACATTGATGCTTTAATGTCAGGGTATTGAAGGTGGAAGCACAAAGGAACATTGAAATTTTTTGGGAAGGAATATGAAGTGGGCATTCTTATCATAGTAGGCATTTAGATTCAATGTTGATGCCTACTTTTAAGTAAAGATTATACTGGTTTAGCTAATAGTTTAAAAAAAAAGCAGCATGCAGTATTTTCTTTCTTCAGAAACTTGTATATGATCATTTAGAGGTGATTTTAGTGGTTGTTAGAACCTGATACAATGATCAACGAAGAGGTAGAAGCTATCTTTTGGTGAGTTACTGCAGATAAGAGCATTAGTCTGAAGTTGTCTATCCATTAATTTGTCTCGGTGTTCACAATACCTTGGCAAATGGTGAAGACAGAAGATTGTAGGCAAATCATGTGATGGTTGCTTTGATACCTAATTTGATGAGTTGATGATTGACCAGATTATTCCTTGTGTAACTGCATTTGTTATCTTTTCCTATCTTTATCTCCATAAACAATCAATCACTAGCCTATGATTGATTGTTTTGGGGCCGTTTGAGTGTATCGGTGCATAAAGCTTTCAAGTGTGGTATTGAACTGATATAATATGGTTTAATTGATGTTGTCAATACATGTTGCGAATTATATTGATCTATTGCAGTATTAATTTTCCCTTTGCTTCGAAGTGATAAAACTTCTAGATGTGCCGCATCAAATTCAAAACCAATTAAGTTTCGATGGAGACGCCCATTCTTGGAAGGAGCAAGTTGCTTGGGTAAATGACTGGAATTCGGCATTTATTGATGTTGGGTACAAATTGGTGGTGGCATAATACGTCAAAGGGATTTTTCCCTGAAATGTAGCTACGAGGTGCCCCTGGGTGACAAAAAATAAAAGGAAATATTTTGCTGAAGGGTGAGGCAGAAGCTACCTCTGTTAGGACATGAAGAGATTATGAAAATACATATGTAATCAAGCAATGAGCTTATCAAGTATAACAATGTTCTTTTCATTCGGGTTGACAACTATACCCAAGTAAAAAAATACAAAACTCTCACTAGTTACTACATTTTTTTTTTGCTAGAAACTAGTTACTACATTATACTAATAAAATTTTGCACATCATTTTTGTGGGTTGAAATATGCACGTATCAATTGTGTCCAAGTACTAGTAATCCGAGATTTGATGAAAAGTCACAGATAGAGCTTGTGATTCATTTTAGGGAAAATTACCAAGCAGTGTTGAGTGAAAAAAATTGTGTTTTCATGGTGTTGAGTTTGGAAATTATGGGTATCAAGGTAGGTACAAAAAATACTTACGGAGACATGGTAAAAATTGTTGGGTTTATCGTTATACCCCTAAATAGTTTATGTTTTTCCTAAACCGTGGCACCCATCCAAAACAATGACCTCCCGTTAGCTGCCTGAAAGCAGACTTCCTTAGTGCACTGTACATCTCTCTCTCTCTCTCTCTCTCTCTCTCTCTGTGCGAGCGTGCATAAATTTTTTGTTGGTGTCATGGTGAAGATAAGGCACAGTGACCCATTTATTGTTCAAGACATCTATGTTCCTAGCAATACGTTGCGATAGACCTCCAAAAGTGAAGAGAAACACCAATGCCGTGCAAAAAAAATCCCACATTGTGATCTTCTTTATGAGAATCTAGTGTGGCACACTAAAATCGATTTTTTTTTTGTGTTGGTACTGGTGCATACCGGTAATGTGCACATTGTCTACTGGTAGGTTGTTTTTTTAGAGTACCGGTTGTGCTATAGTCGTTGTTGGCTTGCTCTACCTTTCCTTGGAACTGTTTGACCTATTCTCTACGGTATGTATCCATTTATTAATTAATAGGGGTTGTAGAGGTAAAAAGTAAGAAGTCTAAATTATGTTTTTTTTTTTTTTTTGGAGCAGTCAATTTGTAGCATTCATGTTCAAGATCCAACTTGAACGCTTTTGCAAATTTTATAGGAAGTATTGATATGTTGGTGGACTGACCTATATAATTTTTCATGCCTGTGGATTTCTTGTTTTCGATTTTCCATCATATCGGGTTCACTTTTAAAAATATTGGTGGGAGTTCTGTAGGTGTTTGAGGTATGAATACAAATTATCAGAAGTTAAATTGCTTTTGTTACAATGGCGGTGAGCGCACAATAGGTGGAAATGAAAATTTGGGGACATGTGTTGGCAGTGTCTCTGAAGCCATGACCATTGATAAGGTATTTTCTTTTAGGAATAAGCATTTAAAATATGTGGTCAAATGAATATAGAACGCGATGGGAAGTTATTTTTTATAACACATCGAGAGACAAGACGAAGCATTTGTGTAGAAGGATGATGATGGGGTGCATATGACGTTTCAATTGAATAAAGACGAGCTCGACGTATTTGTAGAGGATAGGTCATCTGTTGTAATACAACATTGAACATTAGTAGCAGGTTAGTGTTATATTCGTAGTACTTGTACATGGTCTTGGTTATAGGTTAGAGGATGGTAATACATTTTGGTGTTAATGTTTTGGGTTTTGGTTTATGGCGTTAGGGAATCGAACATGTTAGAGAGTAACCTGTCGAAAGGTGCATGTGATGTAAGTTCATCTGGCTAAGCCAACGTGACTTTGTATCAAGAGCTTGGTCCGGTATTATATTCTTGCGAATGTTCCGATGACATCCTAACAGGCGAAGGACAATTATTTTGACAATCTAAAAATGTTTAAGCAAACAGTTACACTCTTTGCGGCAATGAACAAGTTCTCATTCAAGTACTTGGACAATAGTCGAGCATACTATCGGTTGGCTTGCATGCTCAAAGGTTGTCTGTGGAAATTGCCAGGGTTCTGTGAACTATGTAGAGTAATAAAATTGACGAATGACCATTGCCACAATGCACAAGACACAACGAGTTACATAGCGAGAATTTGGACTAAACAGATTGATTTTATATTCAAGGACAAGATTATTTCGAAACCAGGGATCCTCCCTAGAGACATATGTCATGACTTTGAGTTAGCGTTTCAAGTCCTATAACTTACTCGTAGGGTTGGAAGGCAAAGGAACGTGCACGTAACTTGATAATATAGCCAAATTGGGGTGACATATTATCTATTATCGTGGACGTTCCAACGTTTGATAGAGTCCCTTATGAACACAAGGGTAGTGTGGACTTCCAATGATGAAGGAAAGTTCAAGCAATTTTTTGTCAGGTATGGTTGTTCCATTAATACATTCTTGATTGGTTGTAGGTCGATGTTGTCCATTGATGCATGTTTCTTGAGTGACCCTTAAAGAGGTCATTGCTTGTCCTCTGTTTCGCATGACGCCGACGATGAGTTGTATCCATCGGCCTACGCCATGATGTTGTTGGAAAACTATGAGAATTGGTTATGGTTCATGCTTAATTTGAAAGAAAATATTGTTGGTAGACATGTATTCGTTTTCGACCGCAATCCAGGCTTGATTACAGCCATTAGTGATTTGTTTGGAAAAGAGTACAATTCATAGTGTATACGACGCGTGAAGAAAAATGTTAGTAAGTTTGCAATGTTGAAAGGAGCAAGGGGTAACAAGAAGAAAACTACGTCGGATGTATCCACGAGTATTGCTCATGCAAGGGAGGGGTGCTTGTTCGATCAAAATCTTCAAAAAAATATATGCACCGTCACCTGTGTTGTATACTTGGGTGGAGGACAATGGGCCAAAGCACTGAGCGAATGCCTTCTTTTCATTTAAGAGATGGGATAAGCTATATATGAACATTGTGGAGCATTTTAATGATTGGATATAGCCTGAAAGAGACCTTGATATTGTTCAATTTATGAAGGGGAACGTATGCCAAACAACTGTTTTGCTCCTTAGTTTCACTCACCGGTTGGTCCAAATATTGAGAAAAAAATAAAGGTGTCCCAGTTCAAGTCTCATAGTTTCACTCACCGAGCAACATCGCCCACTGGGTTTATTGTGTATGAAAGTGATAAGAAATCTTATGTTGTTAAACTGGACCCGCTAAATTGCAGTTGCATGGCTTGGCAGATTCTGGGAATCCCCTACCTACATGTTGTGTGTACAATACAGGGATCCCAATACGGGTATATGTAGGGATGGCAGAGGGACAGATCGGAGCCGAATTTGTCGATCCCCGACTCCAACCCCTACCTCCATCCCTGCCCCGTTCTCCGTTCGAGGAACAAACTCCACCCTCCATCCCCGCCCCGAACGGAAATCGGGAATCCTCGCTCTGCCCAACTCTATTATTTTTAAATTAAAAAAAATTAATTCATCAAGACAAATTAAAATTTTTAAGACTATATCCTAAACTAACCATTTCAAGACAAAATAAATTTTAACTATATGGGATCGTATATACATCTATACACATATGTAGTCTCAATTTTATATGCGTATATATATCTATACATGAGCCTATATACATCTATACATGGACAGTGAACTAATATATATACACATATATACACATATATACATTTATACGTGAACAATTTTACACGGATTAGAAAAAAAATATTAAAGAAGTTTAAAAAAATATTATAAATAGTTATAAATAAAAGGGTTATAAAGTAAAATAATAATTATTTAAAACGGGGCGGAGAATGGGGCGGGGAACGGGGCGGATGTACCAAGCTCCGCCTCCGACCCGTTCCTTTTTTTTTTATAACTTTTGCCTCCAAATTCAATCCGTTTCCCAAAAATATTGCCGAAACTAATCCGAACAGATTGGGAAACGAATCAAATCATTGAATCAGAATGGATCGCACGAAATTGTCATTCTAGGTATATGATTTATTTGAGTTGTGTTCAAGGCAGAGACCCAATCAATGATATAGTCGACCGTCATGGCTTATGTCGCATTCCATTACTTGTCGTCATCATTGGTTACGGTGTTATCCGCAATAGAGACCGTCAGACCGATGGTGTCGTCCAGGACGTCAAAAATAGTGGAAAACCACTATAATTTTGCTGAAATGGCTCTGAAAATGCAAAAAATGTAGTATGAAATATTCCTTCCGGAAGGGGAATATTTCTTGCTGACTGACCAAGCTCGCAGATGACATGGCAGAGGGGACTTCTGATGTGTCAATGATGTGGTAGTTAACGTGTCACTAACGTGCCTAACTGGTAGACCCCTTTGATGACGTGGATGACACATGTTGCTGATGTCGATGACACATGTTTTTTGACGTGGTGCTAACAATTGGCAGATGACTGGATGACACGTGGCTGTCAGGGCTGACGTCAGCACTAATTGGATGCTGAGTCAGCATGTCCTACCTCTGGAACGGCTCGTGAGATCTAACGCGCCTGTCTTCAGTGGTGCGTGTCACTCACCCCAATTCGGGTCATTGTCGGATTTGGACCGTTGGAATCTTCTAGGTGAGAGGAAGAACCCATAGTGCTCAAAATTGATTTTTGAGAACTTTGGTTTCTGAGCAGTGTCGAACCAGAGCTGAAAAACTCTGATTTTTTTTGGTGTTCTGGATTTCCTAGTGCTCTGATACCACCTATAGTGCTCTAGGAACGAAAATCAAACGCAAACACACACACAAAATCACAAGTTATGTGGTTTCCCAAAATTGGATTCGTTCACAGGGTATGGAGGATGTTACAATCACTCGACCTCACAATCTCTCTGACTTCCATTGCTCACAATCTCTCTGACTTCCCTTGGTTCGCTCTCTGATTTCGTTTACAGCAGTTTTTTAGGGAAATAAACTACAATGAATTTGTTTCTTGGCCATGCTTCAAGTTGAGCCAAACAACATGCTTGTCGCATGCTCTCAACAATCATTACTGAAAAGTCATGCACATCAGGATAAGATTCCACTACTCAATCAGCACATCCAATCTCCCGAACAAATAGAGAAGTTGCGAATCTACTGATGTGCCATGACAGTATATCCCATGCTGGAAGGTGGTGGGGGTGGACAAGCTCCCTGCCCCATCCTCCGTTGCCCCATAATGAGGTGGTTGCGGCATTGGAGGCCGTCCCATCTAAGTGCCTGGAGTGAAGTTTTCCATTGCGCCGCCACAACTTGGGGGCGGCAGTGGAGCGTGTAGATTTCCACCTGGCGGCATAGGCTTAGGCCCATTTACCATTGGAGAAGGTGGTGGCCCTCTGGGAGGATTTCCCATTTGAGAGCCCGTCGAATGCCCATGGGCTGGAGGTGGAGGTTGGCCTTGGGGTGGTGGCGGCAAAGGCCTTGGCGTGACACCAGGAGCAGCTGTGCCGTTAGCCGGAGAAGCGGGTTGGCCTTTGTTTGCTTCTGGTGGCCTGGTTTTGAAGTATAACTGCAACTGCATATTGACTCAAGGCAATAGCCAAGTTAAATAAGAATAAAAAACAGGAGATCATCACTAACAGAGGAAGAACAGTGACTAAATAAGAGAATAAAGTTGGACAAGATTCACATATATGCAAGTTAAACAACATTTTATAACTTTTCAAAGCAGTAAAAACTTTTGCCTATGGAAGACATTGGGATATCTACTCCACCTCTTTTGTTCTCGTGACTAAGAGAGAAGCAATTTTCCTATAATGATTTTGTGACTACTAACGTAATTGAATGTGGAAAATATGAATGAGAGTTAATTTCCAACACACCTCTATCGTTCCT
>JABCMJ010007634.1:0-15885 GCA_014822125.1 Arbutus unedo
AAAATGCACGTGTCGAAAAGAGGGGGCGCGCAAAGCAATTTCTTGTTGCGTTCGGATCAAGTTTTCTTCTTCTTTTTTTCCCCTTCTTTTTCTTTTTTTAACCTTTTTTTTGCCGATCCTTTTTTTCTTTTCCTGTATTCGGATCACCTTTTTTCTCTTATACTCCGTTCCCCGACCTTTGGGACGGACTTTCGAATCATTTTTTTCTTGCGTTCGGATTTTCAGAAAAAGAAAATCCGAGTTGTTGTTTTTTTTACAAAAAAATCTGTCAAAAAAAAAGAAAATAAAAGGGTTGGAATTTAAAAATAAATTTGTTAAAAAATATGGAATTTGAATTTAAAACAAAATCGTAAAAAAAGAAAGAAAGCAACACCAGCGGAGAGAGAGAGAGGAGAGAGGAGAGAGAGAGGAGAGAGAGAGAGAGAGTCCGGGGGTGGCAGGGGGGTGTCAGGGGGGGTGTGCAGTGGGGGTGTCAGGGGGGGTGGCATTCGTGTATTTCGTTTTAGTCAATTTAATTGACATGTAGCTGTGTTATTATGTGGAGTTGTTTGGGTAGACGTGTAATAAGGACAAAATGTTCCTTGGGTGGGTCCTGGCCCATTAAAGGTCAAATGCACGAGCTTATCACCAAAAAAGAAAAACCCCTTTTGACTGAAGGAGACTTCATTCAGTGCTTCGGAATAGGATTTTAGGGTACAATTTTGCTCCCATTAATAAAAATTAATCAGAATTTTTTATTGAATATTTTTAAATGTTAAATTATTCGTACGAATAATTGAACTCATCAAATATAATTTGTGAGAAGTTTGGGATGCTTGTCATTGCTAATAGCATTTTTGTTTTAGGGTATGTCACTCAGATGGAAAATGCTAGTCGACGTCCATAGGCGGTGAATATATATGTGAAAGTTGCATTGATATTTGTAAAATGTGTATTTATATTTGTGAATATGTTTTGATATTTTTAAAATGTATATTGATATTAGTGTTTGTTTTGACTTATATGTATGTAATTAGCATGACCCATGTTAGATATAGAAATTTTAATATCAAACTAATTTTCTAACTAGGTGTAGAAGAATTCGGGGATTACAAAGAAAAAATAGAACCATCTTTATTCGTGTTTACGAGAGAAATTAAAAAGTATGATCACATAGATTGAAGTTGGAAAATATTTAGAAAGGATTAAAAAAAAATTGTCCTTTTCTTCGTCAAATGTTTTTAAGTTTTAATTTTTTTTTATCCAGATGATTAATTAATGATGAGGCAACCTTATAAAAATTTAAAAGAGGCAAACAAAAAGAACTTTTGATTTATTTATGTCAAACAGTACCCTAACAAGTCCCTGAACAAAATTGTCCTTTTTGCTATTTTTTTATATATTTTGGCTAAAAAGCTGTTAAAATGTCCAACAATTGGGCTCTCTGCTTTTCATTGTCTTTTCCAAATATAGAGTTTAGCTATTTTAATACAACATTTTCTTACAAGGAAAATGTTCTTTGGTGGAGTTTACCACTAGTCCAACGTCTGGATGTAAGATTCTAAATCATTTATTGTACCATTTATTAATTAATCCACAAAACTTAGGTCAATTACCTATTACTAAATGCATAACCTACAAATTAACTTTAAATATCACACTGGTCATCCATAACTTTGTTAGAAAGGCATATGCTAATCATCAATTATATATACTATATTCAATTGATATTTTTCTTTATCAAGAAAACTAAAATATTGGAGGTGAAGTGTCCTCGTAAAATTGTTTACACAATATTATTTCTATGACCGTTCTAAAAAAAAAGATTTAAAAAAAAAAATTAAACAATAGCCAAACGTTATGAGGATCACTATTATTTACATCCCTATTACTAATTTTATACTAAAATAGATTAAGATATACTCATACGGAGCATGAGCTCCACACACTGCCATTGTGAGCAAGTGCGTGAAGTGTGTGTGAGTGATTAGATTTTTATAACTTTTTAATGCTACAAGATAGGTTCTTTAATGTTAGTGAACACTGTAACGAAATCCACCAATTCAAAGTTTGAGTTTTGTAACCATACGAAGTGTCAGTTAGTGAGTGGTTAAAAACAATAGAGATTTCAAAAAAATAAAATAAAATAACTCTTAGTTCCAGGTGGCGGAACTACATGGATATTAGAAGACTCGGGCTCTCTTAAAAACTTTAAAAAAATTTAGGATCTAAGTATACAATTTGAAAATTTAAAAATATTATATTTCTTCGGTCTCTTCAAATTATATTCGGTCCCATTTCTATTTCAAAAAAAAAAAAAAATAATCCCGCTAAACGTCGAATTCTAATTTTTCCATTGCTTAGGTCCGCTCTACCTTAGCGACGACGTATTCATGAACTTGTAGCAGCAACAGTGTCGATGTCTAGCTATCAGTGACGCCTTGGATGAGAAGGAGTTCTACAAATATTGATTTTTTCATCCATCTTAACGTCCAGTTTGATGGAATATTGATTGCCGTTATGATTGTGCAATATGCTTTTTTCTGGCAAAGCAGTAGATATTTATGAATCATTTTTATTTATTTAATTTTTTAAAAATTTATTTCATACCTTTTTAGTTTTCTTATCCTCTAGTAGATGAATTAATAATTTATAATTATAAAAATACAACACAAAATTAACAAGTACAAAGTTTTTTTAAATAAAAAGAGAAGAGTTAATAAAAAAAATTAGACGTGAAATTCATTAATGAAACATTAAGACAAGTAGTTGGGAATGAATGACAGCGGGGACCGAACGCCAAAATCCACAACGCAGGGACACCCACACTTGCCATTACCTCTCATCCTCCAAACGACGCTACTCTCCATCTCCACTCCCACTCCCACTCCCACTCCCACTCCTGCTCTTATATGTTTATGCGTTCCTAAGGCTTTGTTTTTCGACTCATCTTCCCAATGGACGTCCAGACTCAAACGCTCTCCAACTTCGATCTCAACTCCAAATCCCCATTGTCTTCCTCCCTCGGTACCATAAGTACCAACTCTTCGGAGCTCCAATCCCCGCCCTTCCGGAGTTCCGAAATGCCACTGTCGTCGCCGACTGATGCTCCGGAAAGAGACGGTTCAAAAGCTCGGGAGGCGGCCGGCGTTCCCGAGTGCGAGTGGTCTGAAACGGACGAGTCGCTAGCAACTGATCGACTGGGACGGGAGATCGCACCGTTGAATTTCGAGTCGAGTGCCGCCGCGATGAGGATGCAGAAGGTTTATAGGAGTTATCGCACCAGACGCATGTTAGCGGATTCAGCCGTCGTAGCAGAAGAGCTCTGGTACGTGTTCCACGTCTCCCTGTTTCTTATGGACCACATTTATGCAAGAACTAATTTGTATCGCGATGGTTATTTTGAAGGTGGCAAGCGATCGACTTTGCTCGATTGAATCACAGTACAATATCCTTCTTCAATTTCTTCAAACCAGAGACGGCTGCTTCCCGGTGGTATCGAATCGGCTTGAATGCTTCCAAGGTCTATTTCTTCTTCTCTCTCTCTCTCTCTCTCTCTCTGCATATCTATACGTATATTTATACAGATACATATAGATAGATAGATAGATAGCTGTAACGCTGTATGGAATAAAACAACGGCAATTGTGACAGGGCCGACTGTAAGGCAATTTTTTGAGACCTAATAAATCGACAAATTGAGATGAGGCTATCCGTATATTGTAAAATCGTTCTAGAATCTTTTATATAAAATTTTTGTTTTAGCATCTTTAGAGGTGAAATTAATTCATATCTTTGTGCTCAAAAAATTCTTTTCCAATAGATAAGACAGCTCTAATCCACTTTTTTTTTTCTTATGACATTGTTGATTCTAAGTAGCTAGGACTTCAGTAATTTGAATTTCATAAAGTTATAGTGAGCAAGAAGTGACGTTTACATATATTGTCCAGTATATACGTAAGCAGAGCATAAAATTTGGAAGATTCAGTTGGATCTTAAGAATTTTTAATTTGAAAACCTTCTTATGGCGGAAGCAAGAACTAAACATTAAATGTACTGTGAATTATATTGTATTGACAATGCTGAATTTAGAGGGAGCTTTGTGTTATAGTGAAGTCTGTTGAATTCATTTGAATTCAGGGTATTCAATTTTTGGCTTGTTTCCCCGCTGGGTTTGGTCTGTTCAACAGAGAAAAAAAGAAGTAACAACAAATTGGAATGGTCTTGTAAAAGTTGGGGGACTTCCAAAGTGAGGGGCCTGAAGTGTGGCTGTGGTGGTTTTATGCTAAAGCCACCAGGAGTGGTGCAGTACTACTTGTAGATTTCTGGTTACCGTTATTTTTTTTCCTGTATTAGGAAGATCAGCAGCCCATGTCTTCAGAGAATTGGCTAATATTGTCATTTTATTTACTCCTGGGCAGGTTGGTAAGGGTTTGTCCAAGGACGCTAAAGCACAGAAACTGGCTTTTCAACACTGGATTGAAGCTGTAAGTTATCTTTTAGTTGTCGTCGTTATGCCTTCTCTTGACATTCCCTTTATTACTTATGTTCTTACTGGAACTTTAGATTGATCCGAGGCATCGTTATGGGCATAGTTTGCATCTGTATTACGAAGAGTGGTGTAAAACAGATGCTGGTCAGCCGTTCTTCTATTGGTAAGAAAAATTTGTTAAGTGTATTAGCTGTTCTTCTTACTCAATATTCGATGCAGTCTCTTTGAAGTAGATATTGCCAATTGTTCCAAAGAAAAATAGCTGGGAAGGCATCTATTTTCTGAAAAGGCATGAGCTCATTGATGGAATGATCACTTTGGCCGGCCCAGCCTGATCAAGGATGCATCAATGCTTTATCTTGCCTTATATTAGTTAATTGCCACACTGCAGAACTACAGTTGACATTGGTCATACTCAGTTACTGCATTCCCTCCGTCTCTCTGCTCCTGTTTTGCAAACATCAACCTCTTGGCTTTTAACACTACATATATTGCAAGGAATGGCCCATGGGTTATACCCAAATAAAAAATTAATTGCCTTTTGCAGGAGAGAAAGCTGCAGTTGGCATGTATAGTGCCTATATGCCACTTATTGTTGTCATAGAATTTCTTTTTTTCTTTGAAATTCACAACATGTGGAGATTACTACAAGTGACAACAATGTAGTTAATGCAGAAGTTGATTTTTCTCCTCCTTAATAGTGCTCTGAGGGATAGATAGCTTGTACAGCATTTATTTATGTCAACTGAATCAGATGCTGGAACCTTCTTGATTCTACTTATGGCAGGTTGGATATTGGAAACGGGAAGGATGTTGATCTTAGAGAATGTCCAAGATCAAAGCTTCGACAACAATGCATCAAATATCTTGGACCCGTATGTGCTTGAAATGAATCTGTTTTGGTAGATCTATGTTTTGAAATTGTACTGTATTCTGCTGCTATTTCCAAGTCGTGTAATACTAAATTCCTAACATATGAGTCTTTTCTTGCGGTTGATTTTCCTGGAAACCAGCAAGAGAGAGAAAATTACCAATATATTGTTGTGGACGGGAAAATAGTGCACAAGCTAAGTGGAAATTTTCTTGATACAAGCCAAGGAAAACCGGGGGCAAAATGGATATTTGTGATGAGCACCTCCAAGAAACTTTATGCTGGTCAGGTGAGAGCTAAAATGAGAACTAAAGTGATTTTTCAGCATGTCCTCTAATATTTCATGAGATGTAATGTAGTTTGGAGCCTGATCTGTTTATTACGCTCAGAAAAAGAAAGGAATCTTTCACCATTCAAGCTTCCTTGCTGGTGGTGCCACTTTAGCTGCTGGAAGGCTTGAAGTAGAGGACGGAACACTGAAGGTACTGAAATAGGGCACATTGCATCAACTTGAAGTATGTACAAATGGGAATTAGCATTTTGACATCTAACTCATCACATTTAATCAGCCAAGGCTTGTTCAATTCAAAATTTTCGGTTTTAATGCAACCATAATCTTCATTCATCAACATCAGTAAGTGATAATTGTAATCAATGATGATCTAATGCACTTCAAATGTGCATATAGCCTTTTTACCGCAATCATCAAGTTCCTACCTACTCAGGCATCTATCTATTTGCAATTCAGTGCTAGAGGTTTGAGTTTTGAAGTTTCTTGGATATTGAGTCGAGGAATGATAACTGACAAGAGTCAATGAGAGGGTCAAGAGTAGCTTGAACTTCCAAAACCATAAAGATGAGAAGGGCTACATAGGAATCCTTTGGACATGCACAAGAACAAAAGTTTGTTCTGCAAAAGATTTGAGAATGAGTCACTTTCTAAAAAGTCGGCCTAGGTGGTTGACTAGTTGGCACCTAGGTGCTAGGCCACGAGCAGCTGACTAGTTGGTGCCTAGGCAATAGGCGGTGGCAGTCCGACACCACGACTTTATATTTTAGACATACATTAGGCATTTTGGTATTTTAGTCGGCAACTAATTGGCTACCCGGATTAGTCGATAGGTGTACTTCCTAATTTCTTTGAAATTTTTTCACTTAAATTAGTATTATTTTAAATAAATTTTAGAATTTTGTGAGTTAGTTTTTTAATTTTATTTGATTTTGAACTTTGAACATTGAACTTTATTTTTGACTTGTTATTTATTGCTATTTGCTAGAATGCTGGATTTATGTATATTAGGTCCCACTCTGAAGTTTTGGAAATGGTATTTGTTTTACTGGTTTTTCAAAGAACATGTGTAGACCTGCTTAACTGATATAGTGAAATTGAATGAGACGAATGCATTTCCTCTTGAGGTTTTGATACCTCTTTTGTGATGAACTTCACATTACTAGATTACTGCAAATCACGTGCTTTCAGGCACACTTGCCATTCATGGAACTGCAGGATCAACCTGTTGGATATATGTATTATGTGTATGTGTACACACACACATGCAGACACACATGCTCTTTGTCATTGGAAATCTGACCACTTGATACTTTCTCAGTCTATATCGCGATACAGTGGACATTATCGGCCGACTGATGACAGCCTTGACATCTTGTTATCATCTCTCAAGGAAAATGGAGTCAAGCTCGATGGGGTTGAAGTACGTGATTTTGATATTTTCTGATGTGTTGTTTTGTTATCATAAGTCGGTTGATTTTTGTGTTAACTGTCCAGACGGGAGGTGTTTAAGCATTTCGAAGTTTAATTTCCATAACTGAAGATTGCTTGATTGTACTTCAATCGATGTTTCTTCTATCAGATACGCGAGGCAAAAGAGGATTACGAAGAGAACAAACTGAACACAGAAGACAGTATGTCTGAATTTCCAGCAAATTCGGAATCTCCTCAGCCTGTTAACTCTGAGGAAGTGGAAAAAGATACATCTTTGGAACCGCCTGTTGCTTCCCAAACTGAAACCAAGAACAACTACAAAAGGACTCTATCCGGTGGACTTCAGAGCCCAAGAGCCGAGGTGCCCCAACAAGCAATATTGCAAAGAATCAATTCAAAAAAGGCTGTAAGTTCATATCAGTTAGGCCATCAACTCTCGCGGAAATGGTCAACTGGTGTTGGTCCCAGAATCGGTTGCGTCGCTGACTATCCTGTCGAACTGAGATTACAGGCCCTTGAGTTAGTTAACCTCTCTCCAAGAACTCCTCCAACACCGTTGAGCTACCAGTAGATGGCTGGTCTTGCATCACCTACAGCCATTCCTGGATCAAATCTTCGATGAGTCGATGTCTGCTGTCTAAATTTGTATATCTCTTCATATTTTGTGGCTTTTGGATGTAAAATCGTCAAGTCTATGTCACTTGAGAGTTCTTTGAAGATACATTTGTCTAATCCTACTTCCATCTCTATCGTAGTGCAGTTTTAAGGATTTTGTAAAGATGGTAAAGCGTTTGATTGAAAGTGTGCGGTTGTGATAATTTGTCAATTCTGATCTGATCCGTCTCCAAGATTAGTGTTATTCTTGAAGTCTGCGCAAGAAACAATCAATTACTACTGCCAATAGGTTGTTTCTAGCCTGAAGCCACCCCGATACTTAAGTTAGAACATGTAGCACCAAAGAACAATAGTAATTGTACTTGTAATTAATAACATACCTGATTCTGTCTTTTGATTCCCTATTTATAAGCCTATCTTCTAATTTCCTATTTATAAGTCATTAAGTGCCTTAGAGCTACTCCAACAGCCTCTTTAAATGAGATATATTGGCTACTTTAGCTAGCCAAATCCAAAAACTAGTGTTCCAACAGTCTCTTCATATGATTAGCTATTTTGTGTATTTTTAATTTGGCTCACTATATGCAGTGGGTCTTTCTTACTCACTAGTTAGATTTTTCAGCATATTCATCCCTCCTCAAACTTCTCGCGCTAGTGCATTATATGACCATAAAAAATAAATGCCACATTATTGCCACGTCATTGAATGTGGATATCACAAATGCAGTATTTTATTTTATTTTTTTTTGGTTTTTTGGTAAGTTAGTTTTATTGGATACCTAAAATAGAGAGCAGCTTTAGAATGCACAAGTAAAAACATAGATGGATAAATTGACTAGTGTACATTTTTGGTTATTTTCACTAGCTAAATAAACTAGTGTTGTTGGAGTTGCTCTTAGTGTGGTAAGTGAATATAATGAAATCTTTCCCTTACTTCTTACCACAAAATTTGACCAATACCTTTGCAAAATAATAGGTTCCCTAAGCGGAAACACCCTGAATCTTACACTTTCCTATTCTGATCCTTTCTAGTTCTTGAAGGTTCTGATCGCCCCAACCGACCGATGGCACAGTTGTTTGGTCTCGAGAATGCTCGTTCAGTAATATGCTGGCGAAGCCTACGCTGCCAACACAGTCTGTATTTGTCAGGCTCATCCCGACCTTCATCTTAATTTGTTCGGCATCACGTAGGCCAAAGCTTCACGCTATCGACACGTCCAATTCATTCGGGCTCAACCTGCCTATCCAAAATATTCACTCGGGTTTGGATTGACCTGACAATTCAGCCGCCCACTACAATAGCCCCTAAATTTGGCTGATGCCTGATTGACACATGTTGGCCGAACTGATAAAGTTGCAGTTGTGCTGACCGATGGCAATCCCTGATTGGTTGTGTGTTAGATTGTCGTTTCGTTTTTGCACGCACAACTTCGGGCGCATTAATTACCAATCCTTTAGGATCATGCCACGTAGCAAACAACGAACAATTTGGATCTGAGGCGCTTCTTTTCCCATGCTTCCATCCACCTCCCATGCATATATAATCCCTGGGGGAGAGAGAAAGTCACCCTTCGCCCCCTTTGATTCCTCTGTAATTTTTCTAAAACCTCCATTGAAGCTCTGCACCAATCTTCACCCGTAACAATATTTCCTCGTCCTCAAATATCATGTCCAAGTAATTCAATCGCCTTTTTCACCCTGCTTTTACATTGATTCATTCGATTTTTCTTATTTTGCAGACATTTCTGGCATTTCTGGGAAACAATAACTATAACTGTCGCATCGCCCATTTTTCGATGAGAACTTTCCATCACTGCAATTTTTTGACAATGTTGCTCTGTTGATCGATTTTCGACTTAGCTTTTAGAACTCCACGCTTTGGCCTTTTGCCGACGTACTAGGCATCGATCCCTCTTGTCGACTTTCCTAATCTTCCACACATGTTGTGGTTTTGTTAGGTTTTTCAAATGGCGCCAAAGAAAAAGTTAAACAAATATCGGGATATTTTTGCCCTTCAAGATCCAACTCAATATCCTGGATGACGTTGATCTTACGCTGGAGCCAGAGGGTGGAATGCCTGAGACCCGTGTCGACTGCATACACTTGTCCATGATGGCAACTATTGAAGGAGTTTTGGTTCCCCCTTTATCCTTGGTTCTGTAGAGTACTTGCTGAACTCAGCCTAACAACTTCATAGGTTTTTGTGAACTTCTTTTGGATAATAATGTCGGTAATCAAATTAGTAGAGTACTTTAACCTTGGTTTCAAATTTTGCAATCTGTTCGGCCTCTACTATGTGAGCAAGAACACAAAGTCCGGTCAACGCCATTTAATGAGCCAAACAAGATATGGCTCGCTTGTTTTGGGCCTTTCATGCTCTGTTAAGTACATTAAGTACTCTGATAAGTACATTAATGTCGTAGTTGCAGTGACAGGATAATTTGAGTTTGACCCCGCCAAACAGAGAGAGAGAGGGAAAGAGAGAGAGAGAGTACCCCATCCCTCGCTTCAAGGGCAAGTTAGGTGAGTGCCGAAATATGCCTTCTCGAATCACTTCACGTATTCATCACATTTGTTCAGTTTTAAAACATTATATCTTGGCCTGCCGATCCCAACGTTCCCACATTATGTAGTGAATCAGATCCAACAAGGTGCCAAAATGCCTTAACCCTTCCTGCACACCTTCGAGAAGTCGCCATCCTACTCAACTTTTTGCCCCACTATAAGCACATTCTTCAAGATCGTTGTGCAGATGGGGCTAAGACCAACGGCCAATTTGAGCAATATTTGAACTGAATGACACAACCATCATTAGACAACGAGGAAACAATGGAGCACCTAGAGAATATTTAGCTCCAACTGAAGAATATTGTGGTCCAATTCGTGTCCGGGCTTTCCACTGACATCCTCCGCACATCAATGACTCCTTTGGCATGTAGCCCCAACGATCCTCCACCTCGGCCCCAAAAGGAGGCTTGAGTCGCAGATGACGAGGAGTACATACCGATTGAGCATACACTGGCAAGCTCCCAATCTGCCTCAACCGACCCTACTCGTCTTTTTCTCGGGAAGTCAAAAGACGCTGGCCCCCAGAGGCTGAGACTTAGGGTCAACAAGAGGCCGCTTCTTGATTCTAACACAATTAAGGATTATGGGGGTACCTCGGACACTTGCCCGCTCAATCCTATGGTCGAGAGATGTAGAGTTGCTGTCGATGGACATGAAGTCGCTTTACCAGACATCTCAAGTCGGCCCTTTCGATAAGTTGGTTCTTTTTTATTTCTGCTTAAATGCATTCAGCAGAAAATCACTTCACAATTTGGCTAGTCTGGCCATTTATGAGTGGAAGATGTTAGGAGTGATTGGCAATTAAAATTTACAATCGAGTTTGGGCGAAGAACAGGCCTCCTTGTTTAGGATCGTGGTCCAACCATCATTGGTATCAAATGTGATGGAAGCGCAACGGGAGGATATTGAGGCCCAATCGGTTCAAAACTGCCTAGCTTCGAGTGAACAGGTTGATGGATGAGTCATGCATGTAGATTAGGGATTAAGGTTTGCGGGCAAAATTTTTGCTTCAGAGTCATGCCGCTAGAATTTACTCCATGAGTTCCACCGTTCTTTTCTAGTTGAGCATCTAGGTGGTACAAGGATGTACCAAGATTTGAGACAACAATACTGGTGGAAGGGTATGAAGCAAGATGTTGCACAGTTTCGTATCTAGGTGCCTAATCTGTTAGCAGGTTAAGGCCGAACATCAAAAACTAACTGGGTTATTGTAGCCTTTACCTATGGCGGAATAGAAGTGGATGCATGTGACTATGGACTTTGTGATGGGACTTCCTAGGTCACCAGGTGCTCGAGATGCAATTTGAGTGATAGTTGATCGACTGACCAAGATTGCACATTTTCTTCCCATTCGTGTGGTGGATACTGTGGAGGCACTCAAGCAGTTATATATTTAGGAAATCATTCGACTTTATAGGGTGCCAGTATCTATCATATCGGATCAGGATCTTGAGTTTACTTTACGGTTTTGATTGGCCCTTCAGAGGGAGCTTGGTACAAACTTATGGATGAGTACTGCCTTTAATCCACAAACAGATAGACAATCAGAATGCACAATTTAAACTCTGGAAGACATGTTGCGGGCTTGTATTTTGAACTTCTATGGTTCATGGGAAGATTATCTACCATTGGTGGATTTCTCTTGTAACAATAACTATCGGTCCAGTATTGAGATGGCCTTTTACGAGACCCTATACGATAGACCATGTCAGTCTTTGGTGTGTTGGGCCATGTTAGAGGGTGAAGTGTTGGTACTGGACTTAGTGCGGGAGACGACTGAGAAGATAATCAAGATATGACAATGGTTGCTTGCTGCACAAAGTCATTAGAAGAGCTATACGGATCGCCGGAGATGGCATTTGGTTTTCAAGGTGGGTTACCATGTATTCTTAAAGTCACTCCCAGGAAAAGGTTGATGAGGTTTGGCCGCAGTGCAAAGCTATCGCCACATTTTGTCAGGCCTTTCGAGATTCTAGAAAGGATTGGAGAAATGGTGTATCGACTTGCTTTGACACCACATCTATCGAGGATTCATGATGCATTTCATCTATCAATGTTGCACAATTACGAGCTAGATCCGTCACACGTGTTGGACTGGAGTAAGTTGGACTGGACTAAGTTGGACATATTTCATATAAGAAGCGATTTGTGAGAATTCTGAACACAAGGGAGCAAGTCTTACGTGGGAAGACGATTTTGTTAGCCAAAGTATATTGTGTCGACATCATGGAGAAGAAAAGGTCATGCGAGAATGGGAATATAAACTTCGTTCCAAGTATCTGGAGTTGTTTACCTCGTACATTTGTTAATTTTGGAGACAAAAGTTTTTTAAAAGGGAGAGGTTCTAAGGACCGTGCCCAATTTTATAATTGGATTATTTATTTTTTTTGAGAATTTTGTTTAATTAAGGGTGAAATTTAAGGATGAATAAGACCACATGGGTTGAAGCGTATTTTTATCTTTTAATTAATATAAATTTAGCACTTTTATGTTCTTAGAGTTGCATTCCATTTGAGCAGAACGTTCAGAGAGAGAGAGAGAGAGAGAGAGAGAGAGAGGGGAAACCCTAGAGAGCCTTTCCACCATATTTGCGAGGAGTTCAATCGTGAGGACATGCATCGACATTTGGATTCTCGAGGAACGCAATAAAAAGCATCATATTGGGTGTTGAAGCATAGATCGAATAAGGTGTTGGTTTGCGCTCTTGAGTTGTGAGTTCATTGTTTTAAGGTAGGATTCTTATTAAAACATAATTTTAAGTTGTTTAATATGTTTTGTGTTGTATTTTGGTGATGTACTATGTGCTACGTAATTTTATTCATGGTTATGGAATAGCTGTTAGGGTTTTTCTTGCAATCTGGTGTTCTTCGCATAACACAAGGTGATCGGTGAGGGTAGTGGTTTGACCGGTCTAACAACAAAAAATTAGAACTCTTAGTAGCCAAGCCTGATTGGTTAGAAGGATGATGTAACCAGTCAAGGCATGTTTCCAAGATATTCCAATAGCAAGTCCTTACCAGTAAGGGTGAGGAGGTAACCAGTCAGGGCAAGTTTTAAGAACAATCTAGTGGGAGTCATGACCGGTTAAAGTCATTATGTGACCTGCTAGGCTTGACCCTGACCGGTCAAGGGGTGTTGTTACTGGTTGACTAAACTTTAAAATTTTATTCATTTCAAACCCTATAAATAGTTTGAAACTTCACGGAAGTATTTTTCTTTTGGTTTTGGCTACTGAGTGAATATCTTGGGATTGATGTTGGGTGTGAGTTGTGGTTTCGTGTTGTTTCTTATGCATTGTTTGGTTAAGTGTGTCGGAGTCCATATGCATGATTTGTGGTCGTTGTGATTATCCTTACTAATCTCCATGGGTTCCCTAGACAGCCGTCAGTAAAAGGCCGTAAAATTTACTGGTCTCCATACTCGACAAGGACAGTCATCAGTGAAAGACCGTAAAAAGATACTGATCCTCATGGATAGCAATCGGTGAAAGACCGTAAAAATGTGTTGTATGACAATTATAATAAATTTGACCTAATTTTTTACAAATTATTATTTTTATTCAAATTTTTTTGAATTTAATAGTTTTGCATTAAATATTTGTAGATTAGTTGCTCATCTCCACAAGTGGCTTTTAAAACTAAAAAAAAATACAAATCAAAGATTTAAAAATAAAAAGGACATAAATAATCTAAAAATTTCTATTTGTTTTGAATTTTTTTCGTCTTTAATAAATTTTTTTTAAGATTTTGGTCAGAATTTTTTTACTTTTTAAATTTTTCCGTTAAGACGAATCCATAACCTTAAAAAAGATAATGCAAACTAACAAATGAAGAGTTTTTTTAAATAAAAACAAATAATAGTACAAATAATAACTTTGTTCAAATGAAAACTTAGGTTTCTACTACTTCGGGCTTTGGGTTGGTGGGACTTGTGAAATACGTGGCTCATGCTTATATATGACACGTGGAGAACTTATTTTAACTGTGCCATCTAGTGAGACATCTGCGGAAGAGGGTGTTATTGTGCCTTGTGCGCAATAGAGTGTACTGCACGCTAAAACGATATTATTTTAACACGTAAAATACTATTCGAACAGTTAGATGCCGACACAATAATTCTCGATCAATATTTTATGCGTTAAAATAGCATCGTTTTGACGCGAGATGGTGTGTAAGCAATTCCTGGGTTGGAGTAGGACCAGAAAAGGAGAGGATGACGATGGATTCATATTTTACTAGTAAATGGCTGTTCCCTAGGAGTGATTTATTCAGTGTTGACGTAGTGCGGCGCCTGTCTTTTTTGTTTTTTTTAACAGAAGACAGTCTTACGAAATTTGTATTATTGGTAAAATCAGATGCTCGGATAAGTTTCTACGTATTTTTAAACTAAGATAAGCTTACAATGGTTTCATAATGATTGAATATAACGACGTACATTTGTTAAAAAAATTAATCTAATCAAACCTCTATCACATGACTGAATGTTATTTTTTTCTAAAAAAAGTAGATGATCAAATGCAATTTGGGTTGAATTTTTTTCCGAAACATTGTGTAAATTTAATCAAATTAAATAGAACCCTTAATCAAATTCAGGAACCCAATTGTTTTTATAGAAGTGAGCAAAGCTTTTCCAGAGAGGGCGGATGGTGGTGATGCAGCATGAGGTAAGGCTGGAAACGACGACCCTCGTGGGTCTGTAGTTGTCATTGGACCACACCATCTGAACTCAGTGTTATTTGATTGGATGCGGGTCGGTTTGCTGATGTCATTGGGCATACTGTTTTAGACAAACTCAGGTGTAAAAAATAGAATTTTACAATGAGAAAGTCATACTATCCATTGAGTAGGAAATGATGAAAAGGGATAATACGATCATATATTTGTACTACTATAAACATAAGAAGAATTATTTTCAAGAGATAATTTTAGATACCAACATTTGAGGCATAATGTTAGAATTTTATCTTCTTGAATACTAGTCACTTTGGTTATTGGAATGGTCAAGGTTGCGTACCTGTCAAGAAATAAAGGGACGGGTTGAAATATTGAAAAATTGATTGGAAGCTAAAGATAAACTTGAGATGAAAACAAAACATACCTGAAAAATGAAGAAATGTTGCCCAATTAAAGTATATTTTACGCAAAGAGAATGTGAATCCGTGATCCAATCGAAGCCCTAAGAACGAAGATCTTTTCGGATGTCAACCCGTGATGTAGGAGAATTAATCTTCTCTCCAGAAAAGCGAAAAAGAAGGAGATGGCCACACCCCTATGCAAAATATTTCGATGCATGTCTTGCAATATCTGTTCTTGTGGTCCCTCATAGGATAGGATGGGATGGTTGAGTCAAGTCATGAAAAGTAAGTTTTTTGAAGCTAGGGATAGAAGCCGAGAGAAGGGAACAAGAGTGTTGGAACCAAGAAGGAGAATAAGAGATCAGGTCCTGAAAAAATGAACGCTAATCAGCAAGCATAATTCGGAGGATTCAAATAAAGATAGAACTATAGATAAGCCATATGGTACGCCATCCATGCACTAGTGTACGCCATTTGACCGTGAACAAGAAGATGCCCTGAAATTGTACCTAGACTAGAATACTGAAAGCTAGAGAAAACGTCGAAGACTTAGGATAGAGGTC
>JABCMJ010007639.1:0-28992 GCA_014822125.1 Arbutus unedo
ACCAGCCCCCCCCCCCCCCCCCCCTCTTCCTCTCTCTCTCACTCTCTCTTGATCTCTCTGTCTCCTCGCTGAACCTTCACTGGAGCATCTCTCACCTCCGGTGCACTCACCATAGCCTTGCCACCACTTGCTGGACCTCGCCACCACCCGTCGGAAACTCGAGACCAAGGAAGGTAACTTGATCCTTTTAATTTAATAGTGGTAAGAATACGCTGAACAAAAGGGTCCTTTGTGCTCTTGATCTCCTTAGTACTAGTTTCTGCAATTTTCTTAGCCATTCTATAAAGTATAGGACTGCAACAAGTGGAAAAGAGAGAGAATACTGTTACCACTGATATCCAGACCTAGAAAACCTAGAGCAAATTGACACAAATCTGTAAAAACGAAGCTCTGAAAGCTAGGTGAAACCTCCTGTCTTACTGATGGCCCATCTAGAGTCAAAATTATGCTCGCATTATGATTCTACTTTGGAATAGTCTAGAACCGGATATCTTTAATAATGTTGCTTGTTTGGAAACCTCTCAAGCCATATGGGATACACTACAGGAATTATATTCTTCTTATCATAATCTCTCTAGCATTTACCAGTTTTATGATAATATTTTTTTCTTCAGCAAGGGGATCATACAGTTGAAGAGTACTTTTTCATGTTAAAGGGCGTGTGGGATGAGTTGAATGTCTATCAACCCTTAACCACTAACTTGCAGCATCAACAAAAATGTAGGGAAGAGTTTCGGGTCGCCAAAATTCTCTCTGGTCTCAAACTCAAACCAGCTCCTCTAAGTGCTCAGATCTTATCTGTTAAAGACGTCCCTACTGTTGGTGAGACATTCGCTTGTATTCGCCGAGATGCTTCTCACTCATCCCATCCAGTGACTCCTCCTCGGTCTGCTCTTGCTGCTCCCACCGAGCGTTATATGCCTCCATCTAGAGATTTTGGTAATCGTATGTCTGGTCATCATCGACATGGCCTCTCTAATCATGGTAGTCACTGTGGAAGGCAAGGCGGCCGCGGCACTAAAAAATGTACTCATTGTGGTCAGATTAACCATACTGTTGAGTTTTGTTGGCGACTTCATGGCAAGCTTGTTTGGGTTAATCAGGTTGTATCTGAGGGGGAGCCATCTGAGCCAGTAAGTTCAGAACACATCACTATTTCTAAGTCTGAGTATGACTCAATTGTTCACCATGCCAACGTATCCTCTTCTTCCACCGCTACCCTTGTTGCATCGGGTAACACGTCTTTATTCCGTCTCTCATACTTCTCGGATGCTAGATTCTAGTACATCTGATCACATGATAGGTAATCCATCTCTTTTGTCTAATATCGTTCATCCATCTACTCCATCTATGTTACTATTGCCAATGGGACTAAAACTCACGTTCATGGTCTTGGCACATATTATGCTTCTGGCCTCACCTTTTCTTCTTTCTTATGTTTACCTCAGTTTCCGTTTAACTTGTTGCCCATTCACAAACTCACCCAAGTTTTCAATTGTTTTATAACATTTTATCCCTCTTATTGTGAATTTCAGGATCTAAAGATGAAGAGGATGATTGGTAGGGGATATGAGAAGAATGGGTTGTACTACTTCCAGCCAACTTGCTCCTCGCCATCATCTGCTTTTCATTCCACTACCACACTATACCAGTGGCATTGTCGTCTTGGACATCCTTCATCTGCCAACATCCGCCAATTAGTACCATCTTTACCTACCTTGTCTACGTTTAACTGTAATACTTGTGAACTCAATAAATATTGTAGAATTTCTTTTCCTTCATGTAATGAACTGCCTAATTTGCATCATTTTGCTCTTGTTCATTCTGATATTTATGGACCATCTCGAACCACTGGTTTATGTGGTGCTCGATATTTTGTTACGTTTAATGATGATTTCTCTCACCTGACTTGGGTATATGTGCTTAAAGATCGCTCTTAGTTATTTACTGTCTTTCAATCTTTTTATGCTGAAATGGTGAATCAATTTAATGCCCGATTACTGGTTGTTTGTAGTGATAATGCTCAAGAATACACATCTAACTCTTTTACACAATTCATTGCCTCTCATGAAATTATTCATCAAATCTTGTGTGTCACTACTCCTCAACAAAATAGGGTTGCTGAACAAAAGAATTGTCCTATTCTAGCCGTTGCTCATGCTCTTATAATACGCATGCATGTTCCCGAATCTTTTTGGGGGGATATTGCTCTCACTGCTAGTTTTCTCTTAAACTGAACATCATCTCGTGTTTTGAAAGGCAAATCTCCTTTTCAAGTTATGTTTCGTGGCATCGAGCCATTTCCTCTTCCTCTCCGACTTTTTGGGTGTGTTTCCTTTGCTCATGATCTACACCTTGGTCATGATAAATTGAATCCTCGCTCTCATAAATGTATCTTCCTTAGGAATTCTCGAACACAAAAAGGCTATAAGTGTTATAGTCCTTCGTTACACGAGCACTTTGTTAGTGTCGATGTCACTTTCTTTGAGACTGTGCCTTACTATTCCAAAGAAGGTCACCAATTATAGGATCCAATCATCTCTGAGTCAGTCTAGCCCTCGTATGTTTCTGAGACTACTCCTTCAAGTCCCAGTGCTTCCTCCATCTTGCCCGCCAGTTACTCTGGTCTATGTTCGTCGCCAACACAATACACCTACTCCTCTTGCTTCTATGGACGCTTTTCATTCTCCTCCACTATCTCCCTTACCGTCTGCGGATATGCCTTCACAAGACTTCACTCTTGATCTACCAATTGATGTGCAAAAGGGTATGCATACTTGCATTTTTCACCTTATTTTTCACTTTGTTTCATATGATCATTTATCTCTTTCATTTCAAGTTTTTTCTGTGTCTCTTTCCTTGGTTGTTGTTCTTAAGTCTTACCAGAATGCTCTTTCTCATCCTGAATGGTGATCCGCTGGGCAAGAGGAGATGTGTGCTTTGGACATGAATCATACGTGGACTCTCGTTTCCAAGCCCTCAAGGGCTCATATTTTTTGCTCCCATTGGGTTTTCACCATCAAACACAATCCTGATGGCACTATCAATCATCTCAAAACTCACCCTGTGGCCAAAGGTTTCACTCAAACTTGATTATACCGAGGCTTTCTTCCTGGTTGCTAAACTCAACTCCATTCGCATTATTATCTCGCTTGCGGCCAATCTTGTTTGGCCACTCCATTAACTCGATGTAAAAAACGTCTTTTTGCATGGGGATTTATCTGAGACTATTTATATGGCTCAGCCAACTAGTTTCGAGTCCAAGGGAGAGTATGTGTGTCATTTTCACAAAACTATATATGGACTCAAACAGTCTCATAAAGCCTGTTTCGATATATTTAGCAACTTGGTTATTTCTCATTGCATGACTCGCAGTCAGGTTGATCATTTTGTATTCCTCAAACGCACCAACAAAGGCATTGTGATTCTGGTTGTATAAGTGGATGATATTGTCATTACTGGGAGTGATAGTCATGGAATTCAGATTATGACCCGTCACTTTTGTTCTAGTTTCCGCACCAAAAATCTGGGTAAACCCTGGTATTTCGTTGGAATTGAAGTTGCTCGATCTAGAGCAGGTGTCAGTCTATCCCAGAGGAGTACACTCTTGACCTCTTGAAAGATACAGAGTACCTTGGTTCTAAACCTGTGACCTCTCCTATGGAAACCAATCACAAATTGATGCATGATGATGGTGCATATATTAATGATCCTAAGATGTATCGAAGACTTGTCAACCTTACCATCATTCGGCCAGATATTTCTTATGCAGTCAACATTGTGAGTCAGTTTATGACTCGTCCTCGAGTTCCTCACATGGAAGCAATAGTTCATATCTTAAAGTATCTCAAAAATGCCCTGGTCAAGGTCTTCTGTATAAATCTTTTGGACACAGTCGAATTAAAGGGTACACCGATGTTGACTGGATAGAATCCCCTACAGAACGCCGTCCTACTACCGGCTACTGCACCTTTATAGTGGGCAATATTGTGACATGGAAGAGTAAGAAACAATCAGTTGTAGCATGTTCGAGTGCTGAGGCGAAGTATCGAGCAATGACTCATACTGCTTGTGAATTGACCTAGTTACACACACTCCTTCAAGAATTTGGATTTCAAGTTCATGGTCCAACTCTGCTCCATTGCGATAACCAAGTTACTATTCATATACGCAATAATCCAGTGTTCCATGAGCAAACCAAGCATATCGAGGTTGATTGTCATTTTCTTCGATCGAAAGTAGAGTCGAAAGAAATTAATACTTCCTTCTTTCCTTCAGGTTCTCAACTTGCGGATATTTTCACCTAAGCTCTTTCCAAAGTCACTAATTCTATTTGTCGCAAACTAGGCGTTCATGATATATACTCCCCAACTTGAAGGAGAGTGTTGAATGTTTAATATGGACTGCGTATAATTAGGAATTCAATTAGAGATAATTAGGGATTCAATTAGAAGTATTTTAGGAATATAGAATTATGGTTGATTTGTAACCGATTACATTGATTTGTAGTTCCATTTTGAGTCTGTAAATTGTCCTATATAATGTGCCTCCTCCTAGGAGAAGAAATATAAGAAAACCATTTCATAAACTCTTTCAAAAGCTACTTAGTGAACTTTCTTTAGCTTTTGGTCAAAAAATAACTTTTCAAAATTATCTCAACAAAAATATAAAAAAAAAATAACAAATATGGACCGAACTTGAAAAAGTATAGAAAATACATAATATGGAAAAATCAGTATATTTTGGTTATTTTTGGCTTTAGTGAATTGTTTTAGCTTTTGATCATACTTTAATACTCCCTCCATACCATATTGTTTGTCCTGTACGGGAAGCTCAATTTTTAAAGGGGACCTGCCATTACCGCATGTCTCCTTAGAAAGTCAGATTGGATTTCAAGTTTTCAACATTACCCTTATTTTTAAAAAGACATTTTAAATCATTTTTGTGAGGGTTAATTTGTGAAAATCTACACACTTTTTTCTGTATCTTTTCAAAGAGAACAAACATTTTGGGACGTTTCAAAATAGAATAGTAGACAAGCAATACAGGACAAAGAGAGTACTTTTTATATTCCTCTTGTCAAAGACGAATCAGGAAAGCCAAAGAAAAAAATTGACACAAAACTAACAAAAGTTCAGAAAATACAAAAATAAGCCCCAAAAAAAGATATAGGCCAAACTTCGAATGAGCATTGAAAGAGAAGTGGAAATAGCTTTCTTGCTTGTAGACAAAGAAAGTACTTTAGCTACACAAAAGCTCAAGTGGAGTTAAATTAAGGTGTTGGAAGGGAAAAAAAATTCGCATTTGAAAAACATGTGAAAGGGAAAAAGGACAAAAGAAACGAGAAACACATAAATTATATCCTTTTTCCTGGCATTTCAAAATCCAGAAAAGAGGAAAGGGAACCCATGTACATGCATGACGAGGTATGCAACAACCAAAGGAAAAAATATACATATCCATATAGATATTCAGGTTCATATTCTGGTTCCAGTTCAGAAAATTAACTCTGACAGCTAAACCTAAGTTAAAATTAAAATCCTCAAATGGATGAAAGAATGCAAACTTCTGCAGGCAACACATCAGAAGAAAGTGAGGCCAACTATTGGCTGCCATGCAAGCACAAATATCTGATAACTTTTTTCATGTGAGACAAGCATAGGATGCACGTCTACAATCAGTGATGAGGTTGCAACAGATTCTATACCCATTATCACTTTATGATACTTTTTTTTCTTGGTTCTTTCTCTAAGAATGAGCTAGACAGATCTTTATTAGTGGCACTTGTTTATCATAGGGTTCTGAAGAGGTCTTGTAATCTTACACTTGGTATTTCTAATTCTTCCGTAAGTTTGACCAATGAACTTCAAAAGTCCATTAAAGTGACCATCACTAAAGGCATATAGAAAACACAAATTCCTTTTCCATTTTGGCCACAGAAAGTTTCTCGTGAAGATATTGAAAGGGGATTTACCTTTCTTAGGCATGTACCCAGTCTAACTCATAACAATCAGTGATTTCCACCAATATAGAGTTTGTATTCTTTTGAATAAATTTTCTACCAGGTCAGCAATTAGTTGCACTCTATAGGTTAACACTCAAGCCACCGAATTCTAGCGAATTTTCTTTTAAATGTAAAATCATTGCAAGCAGGTTCAAATTCAAACTAAAGAAGAACAAAGAAATTGTTTATACCTACCCACTATAAGATTGATGCTACAAACTATATGTTCAAGCACAGATGTTTGTGCATGTGTTTGTGTGTGTGTTTCTAATAGATTTTCCATATTTCTGCTTACTTACCGATCACGAAAAGCATGAATATAATGAGGATACAAACAAAGCACCGGTCTCGTAAGAATCTCCACCAAAAGCCTTTGTTTTCACTCTTCTCCGCATTTTGATTCGTTATAGCCCCACACCAGCCACACTTGAAAATGGGTGCATATGATGAGAGAAGAAGGTGAGACCCACAACCCCAGCAGGTCGTCTCATATTCCTCAGTGACAGAAGTCACATGAAACTCCTTCACATGAGAAAAAAGAAAGCAGCCAAGAAAAGTAAGAAATTAAAAAAATGTGTTCAAAATTGAAAATGGAGGGAAAATTCACACACAAAACTAATACTAATAATAATGTGTCATGAGTCTTAAGTATAATTTTCACAGAGTTTCATTCCAAAGATGACTAGCAAATTTTGAAATCAAATAAACAAGCAGATCTAACCACCATGAAAACCATTTTTTTCTTAAGAAGTGAAAGGATTTCATCTAGGGGTCTTCATGGTTCGTGCAGTTCTTCGGTAAATCAGGAACAAAAGCGCTCCCTCTGGTTCCAGGACTTTTGGAGCCAAACTTCACCTCATAAACTAATAAACCTCTCAAAAGCAGCTCATCAACAAAACAAAACACGGTGAAGGACAAATTTATAATACATCAAATGAATTTTTTGGCACCAATTCTGCATACATCAAATGAAATTTTTGACCTGAACCATCAAGCAACCTGCCACTCTCCTGAGCTGCACCAAGGATCTCTCCAAATCGTTCTTATTCTAATACTTGTAACCCATGGAGAACAAAACTCCAGTTCTCCAACTAACCATCAGAAAAAAAAAAAAGGACAAGACACACTATACGGGTTGATTTGATTTCGAGTAGTTTATGTCCGTATGAAAACATACCACACAAAATACGTGATTCAGTTTGGTTCAAAACCAGAATCACTTTAGAAAACCCTGGACCAACAAAGTCTCTAATTTTTCAAAAACAGAACAACAACCATTGGATTACAGGCTCACAGCTATACCAAAACTACCCAAGACTCTTATATGTTCAAATCATATAACCCAGAAACTCTTAACAAATTACTTACTGTCGGTATTGCCAAAACCAATCAAGATACAGCATGTCAAGGACGAAATTAGAATTGACTCCTCCATGGCCTTCGTGGAACATTACTTACGCTTTGAATGCGCCTTATCAAACATGGAGTAGCAGCATTCTAAGACTTCATTACTCCTTTGTCCCTATCCCTCCTTCAACTAGAATCAAATCAGCCAGATGCTTTGATAAGACCTAACATATCCAACCAAATCAACAGGTTGATACCCCATCTCCTAGCCAGAAAAAAGTGTATGGATCTACCCATGCAAAAGAATCCCACCTTACCAGGAAGGATGAACCTCAACATATCAAATCCTTCCCATAGAAACCAAAACGCTATAAGATTCCACCAACAATGAACATGACTTGGCCCCAAAAACCGTGAGTTGAAAGGCCGACGCATCCCATTCAAGGCTTAGGAAAGTAAAAAACAGATAAACAACAAATTTCTTGAACCGTAGTGACTTGATGGTGGGATGAGGCCTACTGGAACAACGGAAACTCGTTAATCAGACAAGGGTATCGGATCGATATGTGGCATGTTTAGTTGGACATTCACACAGCAAGAATTTTTCATAACTCAAATTTTCCATGAACTAAGCATAGAACTCCCATTTATCCAAGAAAATAAAAGTATCTGATTACCCCCCCGTCAGTCTTAGAGACCTTATTTTACATGCTGCAACTTCTCCCTCATTGCTCAACCAAGTGTCATACGACTCATACCAACTAAAGCGAATAACAACACCCCCAAAAAATAAAAATTACTGGCCTCGAGTAACATTCACATCAACAGTCCCAAGTTTCGAACTGTCTTGCTTTCATGTGGTCCGAAAAACCATAGTACCTTAGGATATGTATATACTTCAAATTCGCAATTATAGGTCAGTGTGTATGTATAATGGAGAGGTGATCAAAATTTCGTGATCGTCTTGAACTCAACCAAAAAAGGTAAGTGTATAAACTACGGGTATAAACAACAGAACATGTGCAAAGAGTTTCAAGCCTCAAATTTGAATCAAGAATAACATTCAATGGCATCTGCGCAATTATGGAAAAGTACTATACATGCCAAATTCCTGTAGCAATTTGGAATTTTGAACTAGAAGACGAAACTAAATACCAGTTTTGTAGCATATGCTGTCATAGTAGGATCTAAGATGTACTATGAAGCATGAACTAATCGCAGAATGTGTCCAAATACATAGGTTCACACTTCACACTTGTAATTGTTCAAAGCTACAAGCTGCATGTGGAATTCATATTGATTACTGTTGAGAAAAAATTGCTCCACAAATCCTCATCCCATCCCTTTCATGGATGTTGACATGTTCCCTAAATGGAGATGACAGCTGCACTAGTAATTCACAGACTAGCGTAGAACTATATTTCAAAATTACACACATCAAAACATGAAATTATTGGGTGGACCCCTCATTGTTCACCGTTGAACTTGGGGACTAGCAAAAGATTAATTAATGCTAACTGAAAATTTTAAACTCATTGCACTTTTACTTCTTGAAAAGGTTAATGTGTGTTCAATCCTTGTAGGCACTTGCAATTTCTACTAGGTAATATATCCAATAGCTTGCAAACCATTGGGTCATACTAAGCCAAGTAAATATGAACAATCAAATAATTATACATGCAACAAGACATCCATTTATACATAGGCCTGACCAAAATTCCAAGGAATAGAAGTTTCAACGCTTGAGAAGATAAACAAAATCCAACCACCAAACACAAAAGTACAAAAAAATGCACAACCCAAGAGTCTCATTAGGTCATCAAAGGTTTCAAAGGCAATAATTAACACACACAGAGCGAAAGAGAGAGAGGGATGGGCCACCTGAGATGGGCGGTCGTGGGGTGGGGCGGAGGGGCTGAGGGCGTTGAAGTTGGATTCGGTCAAATCCATCCACTGTAAACACCAAATTCCGATGACTGTTTGATCTCAACTCCGCTATAATATCTGATCAAACCATGTTTCCCCCTCTCGCTTGTATTTTTCTCTTCTTGTTCTTCTGTTTTCTCGTATCAACTATTGTGTTTTTTGTTTGGCACACGGAAAACAGAAAAAAAAAAAAAAAAAGTTTTGAAGGAAGAATCAGATCTGACCATAGCCCTTACTACAAGGATTCCTCCTTTTATTCAAATTCTGACCTTCTATTTTTTTGGTAAATTTTAATAATTCAAATTATTTAATGTATTTAAAATATATTTTTAAAAATATTTATCTCAAAAGTAATTTTTTATAAATGTTCACAAGAATAATTTTATGAACAACTATTTAAATCAAACTATTATTTTAATAATATTTTAAGCTAATTTTTCACAAATATCTTTAGTGTACATGCGTCTTGCTATTAAGTATAATACATTTGACAAATTTCCATCCCAACAATTATTTCCACAATTTGTATATAATAAAAATATAATATTCACAGATTACATCCACGAATCTTTAGTGTATATCTACCTTGCCATTACGTGCAATATCTACCAACAACCATTTCCATAATCTATTCAATTAATCTAGAGAGAGAAAATATAGACCCGTCAGGAGTTAAAATTACTGATTAATTAGAGATAAAATCGTTGCTATACCGAAACACAGAACCGACTCTAAATATGAGCCGAGAAAGTCATCACTTTGGATTTATCAAAATATTTCAAAACTAGAGACCCCTAAATAGTCAGGTCTCTTAGAATATTAAGCCCAATTTTTTATTTTAAATTTATATTTATATGAATAAATAAATAATGTCCAAACAAGTTTGGAAAAAAAGTTTTTTAGAGTTAAAAATAATCAAAATTTATCTTCGATCAACCATGTTTCAAGAAAGATTGAATGAGTTAGTTATATTGTTCATTGAGAAAGCTTTGGTGAAAAATCTTGCCTATGATAACTTAATTAATACATTTGCAGATAAATATGTGAGAAGAACAATATTCAAATAATATATTATGAATATTAAAATAATTATTTTTTTTGAAGTAATTTTTTTTTTGAAATGGCAATATTTGTGTAATAATTCTTTTATGAAGACTTTTAATTATATATATTTTTGTACGTAAAATATCTCAATTGAAGAGTTCGCTTTGGGTCTCTAGAATCTTAAGACCAATACTTAACTCCTAACTCTGAACTTTTTCATCATCTAAACACAACACTCCCAAATTTCTTAGTTCAATTATTTTGTCAGGGGCTAATTTGTAATGTTCAATGCAATGATTCCGGGAAGCAAGATGGCATTAATTTGGTTATATAAACTACATACTTGATTGTTAAATCCTTGCGTATTATTTGTATCTACATCATTACTAATAATATTAAATCCATATTAGGATTGTAATACAACTATTAACATATTGTATAGTATAACTTTTCTTGTAGTTTACATCAAAATAATCTCAATCGTAGTTTGTGAAAATGTATTTGGAGAGCCTCACGCCGGCGTGTATTGTAATATAAATTGGTTCGGACCACATAATATTTTTTCGAAAAAAATACGTATACACTATATATCTTGGAAAGAAACCATTCATATAAATTAATTAGCTTAGTCAAATAAAGTGTTCAATTAGATGAAGAGAGAGTGAAAGAGGTAGTGAGTATTAATATGCAGTTTTTATTACTTTTTTGAAAGTTGTGAGGCCAATAAATACTAGTTAAGATTTTTATGCAATTTTTTTTAGTGAATCTCAATTATTAGATCAAATCAATCATGGTCGTTGTTATGAAAATATGTTTGGTGAGACTCACATCATTGTGTATTGAAATATAGATTTGTTGAAGAGAAAGACATAGAGGATGGGCATTTGTGGGTGTTCATCTTTGGCGCAAAAGCACTCCATCAATTAAGGGCCATTTGGTAAAAAAAACTATGTAGTACATACCTCTAAAACTCTATTTTAGAGAATCAAAATAAGATTTTTTATTCTAAAAGTGGTTATAGGGTTAAAATTTTTGTTTTTATGAAATTATAGTCAATATTGATCTTGTTGAAGGTATTGTGTTTTTCTTGATAATGATTGTCATAATTTTTGTACTTTGATTGCAAAAGCAAAATTGAGTTTGAACATATTTATTTTGTCTATGCTATAATAAATAATGTTTTAGTGAGAAGCTTGGTACAGGAACAAGACAACCAAGAAATGAGGGGTTAAATTATATTGCACAATTAAAATACCAAATAAAAAATTGTATTAGAAATATAATCAAACACTTATAATGCAATAAAAGAGATAGAGAAAAGACAACAAGAACTTATAATGGTTCGATAATCTGATGATTAGAAACACTAATTCATTTTTTCTTCTTGAGTTCCACTATTGTTGAAGTTCCATTACAATCCCTAGCTTTCCCGAGTAGCTAGTGAATTGCTTATAATTTAATCTTCACCAAAGCAATTCCTACTTTGGTTTTGAGTAGGTATCGAAATTTAAAGCTTGAACAATGCAATGAGAGAGAGAAAGGTATAGAAGGCTTTGAATGCTCGATCAAACTCTTTTGTGATGACTATGAATACTCAAGGTGAAATATATACAACATTTAATCCATTCTAATTGTTTGATGTAGTTGGAAATGCATTTAATGCATTTTTGTTTGTTGAAAAAGCTATCAAGGACCGAATTTAACTTTTATGGGACGTCCAATCAGACGATCAGACGGACTTTTGGTGAACAGTTCCAGAAGATAAGTTTCCTAGCCAGATGAGATCTCTTTCGACATGTGGTCATCTTTTCTAATCTGACTTATTAGCCAATACCTAAAAATGCCATGAAAAATCACTTTCAACAAATCTCAACTTGTTATGTAAGAGTAATACAACTCATTTATTTATCCAATTAATTCATGAAGAACTAAATACGTTAGAAGTATGTATGAACAAGTTCCATGAGTGGATTAAGAATTTCTTTTTAAAAATAGTGGTGTGAGCGTGCCATAAACTCGTTGAAAAATTCAACTTATTTTATGTTACTTCTAAAGCATTTGTGCAAAATATCAAAGCTATTTTTAATCATGAAAATCAAACTTAATAATTTTAATAGTCTCCTTCTTTTTGATAATGGCACAAACTAAATGTTTTTGTCAAATCCCCCTAAATGTATGCACTCTCTTATGTATGTGTATAAATGAAATTCGTGCATAGGCATATAGTTAACTAATAAAGTTAACTACTCCAGATATTTCAACAACTCAAACATAGATTCATCATCATTGATAAACCTCAAATCATTCCAACAGTTATCATCCTACCATCGTCGATAAACTAGAAATATCATGCCAAGAGAAGAGTTCTCATCCTACTATCATTGACAAAACAAACCAAAGTCATAATAACAAATTTCATGGCCTAAAACAAGTTCATGGCCCAACAAACTACCACAAACTACCAAAGTTCACAAAATCTAGTAATTAGAGTTGACGACATCACCAAAGCATGAAAATTAGAAAGTCATAAACATAATTACTACTCCAAACATATTCAAACTACTTCTCCCTTTGTGATATCATCCAAACATAATATAACGAGAAGGTATGCCGCCAAGCCAAATCAATCCTTTAGGGAGGAGGGAGGAGACTGATGATATAGTTGATATAGAGTATATGACACGTAGTCCCAATGTCCCTATTGGTAGTACTAGAAGAAGTGTTGTTGCCTTTGCTAGAGGTATGACACTTGATGGTCAAGTTGATTAAAGCGTTGGTTTTGAGCTTCAAATCGTTGATCCATTAGTGGAAAACTGGGCAAATTGATCTGTAAGAGTAGTCTACAAAGATTAAATGGAACCCAAAAAGGACATGACTTGTCCAAAGAAGTCATTTGCCGAAGGTGGTGGTGGATAAGCCGAAATACCAAAAGGTCCACCTATATTTTCTTTATGTGCATGCTCATTATGTTGGGTAGACGTAATGACTCTTGATGATATAGTCCGTAATGGGGCTCTTGGAATGGTTAGTGTGGTCCTCACCATAAATAATCGATCGTTATGGCGCATCAAGTCCAAAAACGCATCTTAACGCCTCACGTCTTCAAGACCGTTTGGCACACTAATCGACAGCCATACAAGACTTAGTATCATCACAATTGATTCCAATATTATTCAAACCATTACATCATTTTCATGTTCTGTTAACCTTAGTTGTCTCTAAAACTGAACCGAATTACAATGAATGCCCAACCATCCTTCCACCGCCTTCGTCCGAGAATCAATGGTACAAAATCAATGTCCCAAATGTAGGATTCTATGTTTCCCCGCAAGTTTTTTGTAACAACAGTTAAGATAATATACAGATAGCATGATGGCTATAAATTGTCAACTATCATCATCCCAGGTTCTCAACAACAACATATGACAATAGCCCAACTGCATTACAAACCGGTTTCAACATAACGATGTCATAAAATTAATGAATAAGGGTTAATATTGGCAATTTTGCTTTCACAAAATCCCACGAGAATTTGTAAATATTACAATGGTGTAAACGTGCAGGCATGTGTGAGTGTGGAGGTTCAGTTTAACATTTCTAAGTTGGTCAACATAACACCAAAACTAACCAGGAATCAAAATCCCAATCAGTCGGTCAACCGACTAGTCATTCGATCGACCGGCTCTTCATCCAATCGTGCATTCGGCTTTGCATATGGCTCTGGGTTTTTCAAAAATAGTAGCAAAATAGGGTTTGATTCATGCAATTTGTAACCTAGAACATTCTACCTCAGTTGAATGATCTCGATTGTCGAGTGATGTTTCTGGCAATGGTTCTGCCTTCCTTCCTTGCAATAGTACACACACGAGCGCGCACGCACTCTCTCTCTAGACCTCCTCCTCTTTTTCTTTAAGTTTTCAATCTACCGAAGCTTGTGAAAAATGAAGGCGGGTTGGCTCGCTTTTATAGGAGTTGGGATCCAAAGAGATCAGGGGTACAAGCCAAAGGTTCCGGTTGAACCTGGTTAGGGAAAGGGGCTAGGGAGGAGCACTGTTTGGCCAGGGAGAAGACGACAAATCTGGTGAAATCATGGGGCAAAGAAGAACGCCAAAGGTCATCGGATTAGGGGAAGGAATTTGCCTAAGATTCGGTGCTCCTCAGTTTACAATAGCATAAGTACAACCGTAATCACCCATGTTCCTTTGGATAATTAAACTATAATTAAATTAAAGTTCAAAATAATTATAGTAAATTTCATTAAGGATAAAAATTTATTTCTATTAATTTTTAAAAATTTTGGGTCATTACACAAGAATATTGGTTTTGATCATCGAGTATGAGAATGCATGTCAGTAATGATTTGCAGCATTACTGATTTACATAGCATATTATGATTGAGCCTATGATAATAGTACAAACATGATAACTTAAAATATTAAGTATTTTGATATTCGAGCATGATAACCTTGAAGCAAGTATGATAGTTTGTTAAACCAACATGAAATGCGCATGTGTTCAAAGAAGAAACCAAGCATGATTTCATGAATTGCAAAATGCTTTATGTTGACATAGGCTATGAGTTAATCTGTAAGGATTTTTTAATGTGAAGATATGATCGTGAAGTACATTGTCTAAACAGTAAAATTTAGTCTGCTAAGGGGTTAGCGAATAGCGGGAAGAGAGGCATACAGGAGGGATCATGGCTAAAGTGGTCACTACGAGTGACGTCACATCGACTATTTATTTATTTATAGTCGCTCCCGAAACATGACTGGCAGCCATATATTGAACGTATAATATGAACGATCATATGATAAAATGTGTTGTTATAGTGTGAAAAATATTTTTAACACTTAGCCTCAGCAATATCCTTGGACCTTTGGAGAGCATGGAAATTTGTGATTTAGTGGTGTGGCTACATTGAGAAAATGAGTTTTAAATGGCATAAACGTTAATACAAGGAAAGTCAATAAACTTAGCATAATTTGTTCTTACTCTAATTATGTGTTAATGACATTTTTATAAAACTAATATTTGTAGGTGACAATAACGATGGCGATTGTGTTTAGTTGCTATACTAGTTTTGTTCTTTCTACATGTTTTGAAGTTTGCTAAGCTATAATGTTTTGTACTATTGGAATGAAGTTTTGTTTCGATTAAGTCGTGTTTGGTCAGAAACTAAGACTTGTAATTTCAACTTTATTTTGAATAGCTGTATTATGTTGCTTGGCACTATCCTTGGGTATTTCACATGGATATTTTCAATTATGCTTCTACAACTTTTATTATGTTTTTAATTAATGTATATGTTTATTTATGGAAAATCTCAAAACTATTTTATTAGTGAGGTCTTAGTGAGCTAATCTCACTAGCCGATCACTGATCCTCGTTTTATCGGGATGGACTGTGACATATGTACCTTGGCAATTGTATGTGACTAGATATTATATTTTTTGGTCATTTTATTAGCACAAAAGATTGTGCCTTAGCTCAACGGCATTGGAATGTAGACATATTATGCTATTTTGAAAAATTACTAATTTGGATGTAATCAATTCCAATAGATCAAAGCCATTATTAATGGCACATGTCGATGCTAGTTATTTATCTAATTCACATAAAGCAAGATTGCATATAAGACATATGTTCATTTGCGGTGATAATGTTAAATCGTGGCATTCTTTGGAGCGAACTTTGACTGTACATCTTTGAATCACCCTGAAACTATCATGACCCACAAAACAAGTTGCAAATGTATTTGATTGAGATCTATAATTTAAACACAATTAGAAAAAATATATTGGATTGCCTTCAATCCAAGATAGCTTATTAAAGTAATGTCGCGTTTATCACACAGATCAAAAGAAATTATACTAATAAATGAGATATAAGAAAGCACATACTATCAACATTATTTTATACACATGACATTTAGTAGTAGTGATAGTGATGTTCAGTAACAAGTTGAAAATATTGATGTTCAATAGATACACTTTAGTAACAATTTCATAGATTTTATTCAAAAAGACATTATCAACGACAATATTCAAGAACATGATTAGCTATAATTGGATGCGTTGACCCATGAATTTATCATCATGTATTGGGGGGAACCAATGACTTGAAATTGATAAATAGGTTATATAATATTTTCTTTTGTCCCACTCGAGGTTTTTTTCCCACTCGATTTTTTAACAAAGTTTTAATGAGATTACCTGTAAAAATTTAATGAGATACGGTATAATTTTTTTCCTTCAACAAAGGTTTTTGTGCAAAAATTTAATGAGACATCTTGTGAATTATAAAAGTCAAGCCACAATTGTGAGAAAGAGTGTTCAAGTGATGTAATAATGATGTGTTATGCTAAACTTTAATATTTTGCTTAAACAAGAACAATCAAAGAAATACTAATACTGAGAGAATCTAATAATAAGGAAAAGAAAGGCTTAGAAAACCTGAATAAAATCTTATGGGTTTGAAACAAAATATATCATTCTCTACCAAAGATTATTACTCAATTTTGTACTTGCTATTTTACTTTCATCAAATACTATAAATATCTATTATTGTTAATTCTTATTAAATTTACTTGTTGCTGGACAACTAAATAATTTCTTAAAATAAAGAAAGATTTCAATAAAAGAAAAAAAAATGCTACTATGAAAAAAAGATTTCCAAATCTCGCTTTCTACTTAAATTGTGAGAATATGATAATTCCTTTCATGATTTATTAAAAATCAACTTGTCAGATTCCCCCCATTAGGATAGAGAGAGAAAAAAGAGAAATTTTTGGTGTGCCTGATCAAATTGATATTTTTAAATAATTTATCTCTTTTATAAATTTGTGTCTAGTATTTATTTACATTTGTATAGAATGAATTAAATATTTGTATTAGTTTTATAGGATGAGTTTATTGTTTTCATCTTAATAACAGACCTCGTAAAAAGGTACAACTGCATTGTGAGCACACACCTCGCGCGACTGTGTGGCAATCTGCGATTCACCCATCTATGAATACTCTGAGTTGCAGCAATGGCAGGTTTTGGAGATTGCCACCATTTCACTCTCAACGAAGAACACGAAATACGAGAAAAGAAATATCCATACCCTCCGGTTTGGTGGATTCAACCGGAGGAACCGGCTACCGGTTTCCCCTGAAGCAAGCGCTGACGGCGGGCTCTCTTGCACTCACCGGTGACACCATCGCTCAGCCCCGACAGCGATGGATGAAGGCTAAGGCTCTCAAAGAACAGTCTTTCTCTCATCCTCATCATGATTCATTGAAGGTCAGTTGGTCTTCAAACATCCCATTATCTACACCTACATATACACGGTGCACACTACAGTATTATAAGAGAGTTATAAGGAATTTGCGGGAAAGGTTACGAATCGTTGTATGAACAGTATTTTTTGTAAATGCTTGGTAAGTTGTGGTTGCGAAATTTCGTGTGCCTAAGATTTAGGTTCGTATGTTGTTGCTTCCCATACAGTATGCAATCTTCTTGTCTTCTTCATTGTTTCTCCAACCATAGTTCAAACCTGATCAAATTGCTCTGTTTCGTTCATTATCATGGGCTTCCTTTTTTAGTATTCTGGAGTTTATGGATGTGATTTTTGCGTACCCAAATAATCTACTGATTACAAGATTTTTAATTGTCCTAGAATTGTGTTTCATGAATGAGACATAGTGGAGCAGGATTTTTCTCTGCTTGATAAATAGCCAAGATTCACGGTATGTTTGGATTGAGGGGGGAGGGAAGTGATTGGGGATTATTAGTTACAAGGGGAAAGGAGAGGGAAGGGAAGGGAGAGTAATTTGCACTTCCTCTTGTTTGGATTAACCATAATAAAGATAGGAAACTAAGGTGTACGTGATACTTCTATTACTATCCCCCTTTCATACATTAACAACCTGAGGTCTTGTTTGTTATGTGAATCGGCCATAATTGTCATTGGGGTAGAAAAGATTACTTCACTTTCCCTCCCTTTCCTCCCAACTTCGAAGGGGGATAGAAGAGTTCTCAAAGTGTTTGTACCCTCTCCCTCCCGAAACTCCTCTATTCCCATTCCCCTCCTGAAAACAACCCAAACATGAAATGACTACCTCTAGTTATATAATCCCAAAATTATAAGCTTTCACACCCCTGTATGCTTTCAGGCATTTTGGACATCTTTTTTGCTATGTAGATTCTTTATGGGATTCAAACAGCTATTTAGGTTGAAGTTCTTCAAATTGCTTTGCAATAAATGGCTCCTAAGCAGGTCGGTTACTTCCAAGACTTTCACTTCCACAAAAAAATCAAATACATGTGATACCGTTCTATCAGGTGCCCGGCCATCTAGTTCTCAGTTTATGTTCGCTAGAGCCTTTGTGATAGGTAGTCTGAATGCCATTGTTCAGATGTGTACACAAATCAGAATATCTGGAATGTAAACGTTATGCACGAGTGCCAATATTCAGTAATATCTGAAGCGCGCAGCTTACCTAAATGTTATAGCTCCGCTGAGTATCGTTATTTGGTGACGGTGGGCAGCCTACACCTTAATATTTCCTTGTACACCTGTAGATCTATGTGGTGCAGTGTTTAGATTGTTGGCTCTTATCAGATTTTCTTCACACTGTATGATGTTTGAATCTATTCTTGACATCTGTAGAAGCTTAAGCTTCATTTTATACCTTGAGTGGGCCAGGTCTGAGATTTGTCTTACCTTTCCTTTCTTTGTCTGGCTTAGCATGTTTATGGATAAAGCTTGGCTTACCCCTTGCCTAACTTCTTTCAAACAACAATTCAAGAAACATTGTGTAAGGAATATTTGCCTTGTATTCTTCTCTCTAATGGAGGAAATGTATATATGTACCAAAGAAGTAATTTGGAGAGACTTAACATAAATTAAGCCTAGAATAATGCACTAAATGTACACAATAAAGTCTAGGTCAAGATGGTTTAACACTCCCCGCAAACTCCGCGGTTTTAGAGAGACGAGGCTGGATTGCGCAGCTGAAACTGAAATTTGTGTGAAACGTTTGTGAAGTTATCAGCCAGCTCATCAGGAGAGGAATAAATTGAGTGGGATGACAGCCGAAAAGAAGTGTTCTGGAATAAAATGGTAGCCTAACACTATATGCTTGGTGAGAGCATGAAACACGGGATTGGAGGCCATGTACATAGTGTTGAGATTATCACAGAGTAAGGTAAGGAGAGTGGAATTGGAGAACTACATCTCATGGAGGAGCTGACAGCCCGACACCAAGTGGTCTCAAAACACAAGTGAGCAAGAGATCATCATTCAGCTTCAACACTAGAGTGAGACAGGGTTGATTGCTTTTTGGCAGAACAAGAGATCAGGATGGAACCTAAGAAAACACAAAACCCTGTAGTAGAGTGGGGAAAAGTCTCCGTAAGTGGCCTAGTTTGCATCAAAATAAGCCTCAACGGAAAGAGGGTTCCAAACTCCAGAGAACCCTGGAGATACTGAAGTCTCCGTTTGGCAGCACTTCGATAACGAGAGTGAGGAGCACTGTCGTTATGAACTGAAGTCTCCTTATGAACTGAGCCACATAAGAAACAGCAAAGGAAATGTCAGACGAGTGAAAGTAAGATAGTGAAAGGACACCACCAACTGACGAGTACTCAGTGACGCCAGATAACGTATCACCATTTGGTGAAGAGAGTTGTGTCCATTCCTGATAGTTGCTAGCTTGCTAAACCCACATATGAAAATCAGTGAAGATAATAAAGAGAAGATATACCTGCAGAGACACCAGGTGTGACGCAAAATGTGAAAATGGTGGATATTTTCTGCAGAAAAAGCAAAGGAAAAGAGGCAAGGCTAAGAGGTTGAATATGAAGCATACCACGAAGAATTGAAGTGGCTTCGGAGAAAGATTTCTGTAGTTCTTCTACATCAAATTAACATTGCTACCATCACTAAAACTTGTAGAAGGAATTAGGTTGATATTTCTTTGTGAGATTACTAGCACAGACAAAACTCTAGGCACACAGTGAACGAACAAACAAGACGAAGGCAAGAAAGACTTTTGACAGAACAAAGATCGCATTGAGATTAATAGTTGGCAGCTCCTTGTCTTTGACAAAAGCTAATTTATTCCATGTCAATAGTCCAAACCAAACTGAGCCTAACTTCCAATCAAATGGGGTAAGCCAAATGATTTTATTTTCTCCGATTAGCTTGTGGAGGGTATGTGTTCCGTGATGTCCAAAAAAAACTTGAACAAATGACTGCATTTGAGAAACAAATTTAAGCATCTGCTAGTTGTTTTATGTGATATTCCTAAGAGTTAGTGGGAATTTAAATCTTTGCAGGTGTAATTTTGTCCAGATAAAACTTCTAAAAGATTGTGACCTGGTGCAATGAATATTGGTATCCCTCCTGCAGTTGGTCACAGGTTTGAGAATCGACCTCTTAAAACACTCTGGAAGTAAGGCTACCTACCCACACTTCCCCCAAAATTCTGGTAGAAGTACTGGGTATGGTCTTCTACGAGTTGGTATCAAATGAAACAGCGAGATTGCCAGCTTTTATAGTATGTTGGTCTAAAAAACATAAATACGGTCCGATCGTACCACTAATGGTTCTTGTTTTAGATAAAGTTAGATCTTCGAGGCTCTATTTCAATGTTTTCCTATCAAGTAGGGGAATAGAACTCAAATGGGTTTTGTTATACTTAAGAAATTAGTCTCATGGCCTTCATTTCTTTGTTTCAGGACAAAGTCAGGTCTCCCACCAGAAGCAGCCGAAGTCAGGGCACGTGGACCATAAAATGCAGTAGCACCTGTAGTTTCATCGGAGCAACCATCCCTCCTAGAATTGAACTCTCAGAAGCAAATGGAGTAACCCAGTTTCTCAATATAGACATGCATGAAACCTCGCATGCTGCATCAAACTTCATGCACAAATTGGTGCTTGTGGATTTGGACCCTGCCACAGCAAAGCTCGCTATTGGTTTTATAGGTCCTTGCCTCTCAGCATTTGGGTTTCTGTTCATTTTGAGAATAGTCATGTCCTGGTACCCAAAGCTTCCAGTTGAGAAGTTTCCATATGTAGTAGCATATGCTCCAACGGAACCTCTTCTTAGCCCGACCCGTAAGTTGATCCCACCCCTTGCAGGGGTGGATGTAACTCCTGTGGTCTGGTTTGGATTGATCAGTTTCTTGAGCGAAATATTAGTGGGCCCTCAAGGGCTTCTTGTTCTTCTGTCTCAACAAGTTTAACTGATTACATTTTTGTGGAGAAATTCTCACGCCTGTAATTTTGTATTTATGAGGTTCTATCATTCTAATAGAAATCAGAAAATTTGATTCATGATGCTGCCAGGAGATGTCATCAGTATACGTAAGTAATGATTGAATACTACCTACTAAATGTTTTCCTTCTACGCAATCAAAATTAAGTTGTCTGGCAGACGAGACTTGGAACAAATGACAAGTTATATCAAAACTCCCAGTTTCGAATTAAGTATCCTTCTTTCTGTATTAAAGTTCTTTTTACTATCAAAAAACACAAACTTGCAAAATTAAGATTGCCGACACTACTACCTGTTCTACCATCAACCAATTTATACCTCACACACGGAAATGCACCCTTGAAAGAACTGAGTACTGGCATGGAAAGTCCCTTCTCCAGTACGCATTTTACTACAGGCTGTACATCTTGATTCTTTTCTGTACAACATGACACACACACACACACACACACACACACACACCAATGCTGCAAATTATGTCCACCATTGTGTTTCATCTCTTTAAAAGATTGAGATGACTATTGCCAGCGCTTAGCCCTGATTAACTGTGGAAATTCTTTACCATGTACCTGCCCAGGAATGTAAGTTGGAGAGCTGTTGGTTTTTTTTTTTTTATAACGGAGTATCCGATTAGCTTAAGATATGTTCCACCTATTAACGACTAGTCTTTTAAGGTTCTAAAATACGACCGGTGAACCTCCAATAGCCTCAAAATTATAATTGTCAAAATTCAACCTTATAATGTCTGAATTTACAATCCATTTCAATCTCCACTTGAACAACGCCTTAAGGTCTGGAGCTGTTGGATGTAAAATCAACATACCTACCTACCGATGAGAGGAGAAGAAATTGCTCAGTACTTAGAAAGTTACAATATTGGTACTCAAGATTTCCTTCCAAGTCTTTTTAGCACAGTCGAGGCAGTAGGAAGAAAAAACTCAATAGCATGATTTTATTTCTTATCTTGGGTCTCAATTAAATAAGTTTTTTTTCCCGTATAAATCAATCTCCCTTTCACCTTCTAGCTTCTACAGACTATGACGTGTTTCTTCGGGAACATATCTGTACTAACGTTCGCATAAAAAACTAACATGATCTTTCACCAGTGCTTTCAATGCAAGTTCTACTGGGGACGCATCCAAAATTAAAGAAAAACTATAAAGACAGCAAGAGCAACTTAATGCAAAGGAACAAAATAACAAATTAATGTTTTCGGCAGCCAAATGTAAGAAATTTGACATGTTTTTCTTGATCCAGTCTCTACGCTTCGTGAGAGATTGTAAGACAAACTTTAACTTTCATATTGAACAAACCAAAATCTGTCGGCCTGCATCAAAATTTCATCGATGATACCTTTCTCAACCATGAGCCCCTGAAAAATATATTCACACCTGATGCTGATACTTATGTATGATCCAAAGCCTCAGAAGAACGGGGGGGGATATCCAATTACCACCTCTTAAAATTCATCCACAAGCAAGTTCCCAGATAGAGTAACCTGTGCATTCATTCAAAGTTAGGCATGCCATTGCAATAAGATAGAAAAATTGAAAAACTGGAAATTTTGTAACTGTTTTTTTATCTTAATCGCACCTTCTCACCAAGTTTGAATGGAGGAAGGCCCCTGTAAGGACATGTGCTGCATCGAAAAGCATCGCCGAGTCCACACTGGACGAACATCAAAATCTCAGATCAGGAACATCAAATTAACTCAATAAGAAAGACTTGAAACAAATAAAATGTATTTTTTGACAAGCATATAGTGACTTGAGAAATTGTGTCCCTATTGAGAAGAATGATTCTCCAAAAAACACACAGACAAAATATAAAGGTCAATATGGCCAAAAGTAGTCTCTTCTTCTCTATTGAACTCTAAGCGGTGCCATAGCTGATATTTCCTTCAAACTAAAAGATGAGACATGAGCCATGTGAGATGTCAGGAGAGCAGATATTGACATCCCACTTTTCAGAACTTTTGCCATTGAAGGTGAGCAAGGAGGGCTACATGGGCCACAATTGTTCTGTAAATTGTTCACCTAAAGTCTTTTATAAATCAATTGGTAAAACCTATCCTGTGCATATGCCATCGAAAAAAGCAACCAGGACTATTCACCAAATGTATTTAGGGGACCACTTACGCTGCCGCATGCTGATTGAGGATTGTTCAGATGGTCCATAGTTAGTTCTAGCTTTTGCACTTTCTCCTCTACTTCAGCCCTCCCACAAGTGCAGTTTTTGCAGGCCTTCCTTGTACTTCCAATTTCGCAATCACCAACTGTATACATTTGCTAATTAAATGAGTAAATTACATGTCCCTAAAATTATTGAACTGACTGAGAAATAAAAAACAATAGAAGTTTAATCTCATTTTCTTACTAGATGGCAACTGGGGTTTCTTCAAATCCTCATCAGTCAAGAGGCTATCCTCATCAATCAGATCCATATCATCATCAATCTGGACTTTAGGTAAGACTTTTGTGGGCTTCCTCTTGAGAGTAAAGGATGAACCAATCTTCCAAGAAGGCTTCCTGGCTTTAATCTATTGAGTATGAACACAAAAATTCAAATCCATGGTTTACAAGAGAAATCAAATACAAAGTCCCCCAACCTAAGTCATAACATACATCTCTTGGGTAAGATTTTTATTATCATCGTTCTGAGATTCCTACTGATTTTAAAAGCTATGGGATGACGATTCCAACTTCAGAGAGGATACAACCCAATCCTAAAGTTACAAATCATCAACACGTATCCGCATTTTACTGCGAGTGAAATTTAAAAATGATCTAGTTGCCATGCATTCAAACAGCAGTCAGCAACTGAAAGCCCATTTGCTTATGTTTGGGAAGAAAGAAAGAAGAAGATCAAACTACGAAACTCACCCCAAGAAACTGCGCTTCTTCAGAATGTAAGACAGACTTCGCTGGGAAAATCTGTACATCTATGAATCCTGCCACCAGTAACTTGCGCTCAAGAAGAGCAGTCTTCTGCAAGAAGATAACAATAAGACCAATATAACTTAATATACCACATTACCAGCACATAAAAACAGCATAAATGCCAACACACCATTTCCCCTGGTGCAGATTCTGAGCTCTGGTGAAGTAGGACCATTCCACCAGGCTTCACCACTCTTGGGATTTCCTCAAACAACTGATGATCAGGAAATTCAGATGAACTACAGATAAAAATCATGATATCCACAGATGAAAAATCCATCGGCAGCTTATCTGCATTTGTCCCGATCGAAACAAAAACCTCATATAAATAGAAAACATGGACTAAAACAACCTTAAGCGGGAAAAAAAACGAAAAGAAAAGTAGATATGCTTTTATTTTATTCTGGCCCAAAGGGAATGTAGATCAAAATTGAAATACTGACATAGTTTCAAGTAATTGTATCCTTCATACAAACTAAGACTTAAACAGCTACACCTAATTTCATTACCCCTGTGCCAATAACCACCCTAACACAAGCAGGGAATTTGTAAACCATACAATGACTTCCAAGAGAATACACCTATTTTTGGAAAAATATAACCCGTGAGCAAACATGTAAAAAGGAAAGAGCGAGGGGCTTGCAGCTTGGAGGTGGAGAGAATTCCTGAAATGCAACATATCATTGTCTGAAAGCAAAAAAAAAATGTAATGATGCATACATGAATCTAACTATGTCTAGAGGGGAAGCAGTGCAAGGTAGTCTAATCACACATTGAGTTCAGTTTAAACCAACACCAAAATGACACAAAGTTATCCGAAGCTACTATTTCCACCTTCAAAAAGATTATCTCTTCTTGTAAAAAATGTAACAGCATAGTTGATGAAGAAACTCACAAAGCTACGTGGTCCATGAGTATTTTTGTGCCCATACATGCCTCAATTCTGGAGTAGGACAACTCAAAACCACACTAGATGTTACCAAGATGCTTTGCAAACTGGTAAACGCTAATTCGCCGGTTAACTTTGGGTAAGCCTCACAAAAGACCAAACAAGAAACAATACCGTTAGTCCATGGCCTTCTCACATGCTCACTAATAGCAGGGAATATTTCTTTTGTCTTAACTTGTATTCAACCGTTGCCTAAATGTTTACCTATATCAAGCCTACAACAGACATTCTCCCCCAATAACGCTAAGATATGCATAAAACTTGTGAAGCTGGACCAGTGAAAATCACTACACCTTGTGAAAAGCATTTCTAAGCCAGGAAAGAAACATGCACACGAGCATAGAAAAGCAAGTGAAACACACATAGTAATGACGCTTGCGTGATGACTTGAGGATCAATCTTCCTCACTTCTTCATTCTTGATCATCCTGACAGCATTAAAAACTGCACTAACAGGCAGAACTGCCAGATCCGTAAGCGTCAATACACTATCCTGCATCTCTATATCTTCCTGCAAAATAAATGGACAAAGTGATTCCACATAACATGTTCTTCCACCATATCATGAATAATCAAATACAAATTTTTACCGTTAGTAATCAACCATTAAGATTATATTAAGATTATATCTTAATGGTTGGATATACTTCAAAAGCCTCGTACACGCATTTTCACAATCATTTTAATTCAAAAACCTTCTCAGTACCTATATGCTTAAGATGTACCCTACCGAAATCTGACAGAAGGCAATTACTGTGGGGACGCATGATCTGGACTCCCCACTAGTCCTAGTCAAGCTAGAATGGGCAGTCCGTCTCAATCTCTTACTTCAATATGTACGAGGAAGCACCTATCATGGACATCTCTGCCTCTTGCCGAAATGCCCTTCGATGGCTTAATTGGAATAGGTAATACCCAAAATTAGGGTGGTAGTCCAAGAAGTCCCCTTTCTTTCTTACCACACCCCTATTATAGGATTTTGTTCTGTGGATTGGTCAGTGTGCTCGGCTCGTATTGAATCCATAGCCCTTGGTGCGGATCATGACTTGGTTGCGTATGACTAAGTCGCTCGTGTTGTTCCTTCCCTGAGTTAACTACATAAGTGCCGTGTTGTCCCTCACAATTACTAGTTAACGGATTCAAAGAAGATATAAAAACAATAATCTAGAAATAGCCTAGTAAGAACAATTCTTTATACACGCAACCTTTTTAGAGCAAAAGGCTACAAAGTAAACCCAAATACAATACATCCTCTTAATTGCAAAAATGACATAAATACGTATAATATAAAGATAGGAGAAAAAAAATGCAATTTTTCCCCTTACAGCAGTGACTGACGAGAAGTTATCTACAAACCTCTGAGCGTTAGGAGAACGAGGTCAATGTTTTAAATAAAGGTGGCAGCCACCGTAATGGTACCACTGGTACCCACATAGTTCTAGGGAGTTGCAGGGTATAACAGATGTAGCGTAACTAGGCAGAAACCAGAACCATGAATATATTTTCTTCTTTCAGAGTTGAGGAAAGACTCTACAAAATATATTTACACTACATAATCATATATGGTGGAGCTTGAATTTTTAGTTAGTATACTTCCTTTTTTTTCACTAGATTCAACTCGCTACGAGGTTTTTTCTTTCCCTAGATGCATTTTGTGTTTTTACTTTTATTTGAGTGTATCCATCAATAAATAAAGTTCTACCTTGGTATGGAAAAAATCATGAAGCATGATCATATTAATAGTCAAAGGCTTTTAAACATACATTCGTAGTGCAGTATGCCATCATACTAAATTAAAGTACTTAAAAGTACATACAAGCATAGTCAACAAATATAAGGAGAAAACCTTATCCAATATACAAGGAACCAAGTGAAAAGTAGCCAACATTATTTGAGGAAAAAGAGACTCAAGGCATGCGAATCTAAGGTTTTTGCAGCAGTTGGAAAAATGAAGAAATGGCCGTACATGCAGAATCAGGTAAAACAGGGGGAGTGAGAGTGACGACTGACGAACTTTACTGATTTGATTTTCAATCACAATGCTGAAGCAGCCAGGTGGCCGTAACCACCCATACCATGATTACCATCATATGAAGATGATAAAGGCATTCCAGATTGCCAATGGACATTGGTTCTGGTGCCTAAGGCCGATGGACCAAACTTCTAGTTAAGCATGCAATATTTTGGCCACTACATGCCTTCAGACATTACCTTCTATGACAAGAACTCCATAATCCCATAAAACAAAATATATAGATCAATAGTGTCACGTAATTAGAGTTTGTTGTGGAAGGAAAACAATAGACGTGTTCTAAAAAGTAACACAGATTTTCCCATTAACAATTCTTTTTACTCATCAGTTAGAACTCCCAGCATCAAATCTGCGTAAAAAGATGAACAATTCCTAATGACTCATCAGAATTAGAATTTCCTTGTATCGTATATGCAAGCAAAAAGTAAACAATTCGTAAAAGAAAAATAAATAGATTTTGCTTTTCCACAACATTTCTCACCAACCTAAACGGTTAAAACCGGAAAAGTAGGGAAAATGGAAGAGTTGAAAACGAAAATATGAGCCGCAATCAATATGCTGAGTGTAGGGGTTTTAGTTATCTTACAACGGAATTTATCCAAAATTCACCAATTCAGACAGGTCAAAGAAAAAATACGCAATTGAAGAACCAATCAAATTCCATTAAACAAACTGATTAACAAGCACACAACGAAACGGATATTAAAATAGTCATTCATCTCAAACACTTCAATGCGCGTACAAATGTCAGGCCTACCACAACTTAGACGATGATCACAACGGATGCTGTTCTAAACGAAACCCTAAACGCCGGACGACTTCTGCAGATACTGCAACTTCGACGCCGACTCCCTCTCTCTCTCTCTCGGTTGTTCACAGAAACGGCGAGTGTGGGAAATAAAAATGAAAAAGCTGAGGTTGGGGTTGGGGTCTCGATCGACTGCTACGGCGGTACGTGAAACGACAAAACGACGTTGTTACAGTGATGGAGATTTTTTCAGCGGTGCGTTTTGGTTGAGGTCGGTCGTGTTGGCAGCTTGGAGGCAGCGTGGGATCTTGTGTCAGAAGCACGCCTTGCCACGTCAGAGGACACCATTCTAAGAAGAAAATAAGCCATGTTGACAACACTTGGGGTGCACAGACGTCTTGAGTTACAAAATATTATTTAATTAAAATATTATTATATTTGAACAGTATTGTGTGCATTAAAATGATAATATTTTGACGCATAATTTATGCATAGGCTCCCATTCCACCCTACGTTGACATGTTTGTAACCTGGAAACATTAAGCTGTAAAACTACTTATTGTATAATTAAAATAAATAACGGTGTTGGAATAAGTAAAAAAGTAATTAGCTAAATTGGTCAATGTATATTTTTTATACTTTTTGCTAACTAATTTAATTAGTGTTATTGGAGTTGTTTTTAGGTAATCGAGCACTATATATATATATATATATATATATATATATATATATATATA
>JABCMJ010007641.1:0-18246 GCA_014822125.1 Arbutus unedo
TGGGATATTGTACTCGGGATAAAGTTCTGCGACCATAGCTGCAAAGTCACCATAGTGCGATATAGCTTCAACACACAAGTGCCTTCCAGTAGCTGATGTATTTTCATAGACCAATATGTGCGCTAACGCAACATCTTTCACATGCACAGACCCCAGAAAGTAGTCCTCGTATATTTCAGTGCTTCCTGGCCAAAAATGAAACGCCATGTTCGTTTTCAAATTATTGGTCTCAGTAATAAAGAGTTAGCTCCATGCCAACCATTCCTTCAACTATTTTCCTTTGAACATTTTAACTTGCCATTGGCCAGTCATAAGCACGGAGAAAGCAGAATGATAGTTTTAGTATCACAGCCAAGGAAAAGAATACTATTTACATGAATACTCGTCTTTTAAATGCTACATTCGCAAATCATCAAATTTCTCAATGGAACTAGAATTAACTTATTTACTTGCAAAAATTACCCTGAAGTAGATGAAGAAGCATTAACATGCTTGCATTAAGAGTTGGGGGCAGAATAGGACCCATAACTGTTCCAGGATTCACCACAACCACATCCAAACCTTTTTCCTTGGCAAATTCCCAAGCTGCTTTCTCAGCTAGTGTTTTAGAAACTGGATACCACAACTAGCCAACGGAATACTGCGGTTAAAAAAATCTAAAGACACCAAACAGAATAACATAAATTAAAAGCGTGTTCCAATACCACAATTACTAACAAGCACGATTAAGAGAGAGAAACATAATGAAGCTAATAGTTTTTGAGATATTAATAAACCAAATGTGACCATATGAAAGAAATCATAAGAGATCACATATAAAGTAGCCACAATATTGCTCGAAAAATTCACTTGACTCATTCATGGAAATATTGATATGAAAATTTTAGCATGTGCCTGTAAAACTGCATATGAGCAATCGATGTGCACAACTAAACATACACCAAAGCAAAGTACACCAAACAATCATATTTCATACTAAACGTCAAATATTAGTCCATAATAATAAAATATGATGGTATTACTTAGTGGAACCTGCCATTGTCACTCGCATCATTGTATACCTCTAGTATACTTATATTTATCAAAGAAAAGAGATGAACATAAGATCTCAACATTTCCATCCATCTTGTACATTAAGCTACACTAGGATTAGTATGGACCTGTGGTCCGTGTAGTACGGGGAGGCACTAAAGGGATGTAGCGTGGCCATCTGGTCGTCCATCTCGGCAACGGATTTCTCAAATTCAATTCACTATTTATTCGCGAGAATAGTTATCTATTCACGCAAATAGTTTAATTTGAATCTGGTCGGATGGCCTCACTACACCACTGTAGCACCTCCTCGCACTACAGCATCCGCCAATTCGATTAGGAACCCACCCAGAACAATTGTCAGCTAATGTCTCCTTAAAAAGCAACAACTTCATCTAAAATAGTAGCATCACAAGAAAGTCTAGTCTTTGGTTGCTTCCACGCTTCTCGACTTTTCAATGAAAACATATTCTTTGGTTTTATTTTCTTCTTCCCTATTCCATGATATTGGTCCCCTTCGTGAAATTACGAGCACCTCATGACAATGATTATTGTAGGGGTTTGAGAATCCAAATATCAAGCAGAAATGATAATTCGTCCTGGCCTAGTATAAGATTTCATTACTATCTCCATCCGTCGGAATTTAGAACAGGGAAATGAGATAAACTGGTGATAAGATTTGTGGAGCCCTTGAGGCAATTTTCATGCTAAATCACAGCCACAATAAGTTGTTTAAGGTGTATACGCTGTTGGAGAAGCTTTTCAAAAACTATGCTCTAATAGGTTATATCTTGAGGGCGTACATTATAACTGAGGAATTAGCCCAACAGTTGCTACTGCGGATAGCCACCAGTTTTTGCCCTCGAATTCCAATTTCGTGATAGGAACAAATAACGAGGTCGTAAATGATAATCTAGATTCTTAAAAGGCACTGGAGGTTAGTGAGTTAGAAAGTGCATATAATTGGAATTGTTTCTCACTCCGTTCTGCTTGCAGTAGTCGACATCTGTCCAGCAATCCTCGTTCTTCAGCTTGTCCGCCGGCCAGTAACGACTGGGCGTGATGGCCGATATAGAGGAAGTCACCACCACCCGCCGAACCCCCAACTCCTTAGCGGCTGCGAGCACATTGTTTGTCCCCTTAATTGCCGGCGCCAGCATCTCATTCTGCAGTACATATTGCACATCAGAAAAACTATAAAACAAAACGAGACATGCACATATTTAAGTGCATTTTCTGACCTCGGGGTCTTTAACTTCGTCGATGATGCAGGGGGAAGCGAGGTGGAAGACGCCGGTGGCGCCATTGACGGCAGCGGCAATGGAGTCGTAGTCTAGGAGATCCATCTGAAAGAGACGGAGACGTGATTCTGCCCCTTCTAGGGCTTCTAGATGCTTCGTTTCTTTTTCATCTTCTACTCACACAAAAACAAACAAAATCAAGAGAGCCAGCGAGAAAGAGAGAGAGAGAGAGAGAGAGAGAGAGAGAGAGGAGAAGTAACTGAGATCCTTGACGGTGGCGTGAACGATGTAGCCGCGGTCGAGGAGGAGACGGACGAGCCATGAGCCGATGTAGCCACTCCCTCCTGTTACGCACACCACCTGTCCTTCACTTGTCCTCGACATTTCGCTTGCTGGCTCGCCCTCCCAGTGTTCTCTCTGCTGGTTCTATCTTCTTAGTTGCCCGACCAATTAATTGCAGATAAATTATTCTTAATAGAGGAGACTTACTCCTAGTTTAGAGAGAACTATTTTTTCACCCGAGGTGAACATTGCCTCTTATTTTATTGGCCCTTTCTAACCTATGGACTCACTAAAATTAACCATGGGTAACTTTACAAACCAAATTTGGTGGAATACTTTTTGTAAAATAATCAGAAAATTTTCTCACTCTATTTCTAATCTTTCTCTCTCTCCTCGAAATGGGTTGGTGGGATATTTTTTGTAAAATAATCAGGACAGTGTCTTTTTCTCTATTTTTATTTGTCTCTCTCTCTCTCTCTCTCCGAAATGGGTTTTTTGTTTCTCTCTCTCTGAAAAGAGTTTAGTCCTTTCTGAAACTTTTTTGAATGTGAAATACTTTTTGTAATTGAATATGGAAAGGTTCTCTCACTCTCCCTCACACACATAGGAAAATTACCTAAATATATCTATATATTTTTCTCATAAATGGATTTTTTTTCAAAAAATCAAATAATTTGAAACTGTTTTTGAAAATAATTGAAAATCTAGAAATAATCAGCACTACTAAAAAAGGGTGAAACCATCTTATGGTAGATGACAAATGAATGATACTGGTTTTTGTATTAAATAATTTTTTTGTCCTTACATAAATTTTTTTTAATTTTTTATTAAATTTTTATGAATTATTAGTTTGTCTTGACGTGAGACTCAGAAAAATTATAAATAATGAATTAAATTTAAAAAAATTCAAACGCAAGGTTTGTTTGTTCTTATTCGTCATTTGTAGTGATTTTTTTTTTACTTTTGAACATAATTGTATACTTCTAAGATTTTGTTCGTTGAAACGGACCAATAATCTTAAAAAAATTAAGAAAAAAATAACAAATGAAAAAAAATAAATAAAAACAACAAATTTAAAAAAAAATCAAGCTAAGCCGGATGAGAAAATGCCAAGAAGTCAAGAACGTTGAAAAAGGTCGTTTTTGGTGGGAGAAGTGGTACCAGAAACCAACAAGCAACACGAAAATTTAGACATAAACTTCTTAATACTTAGAAGCATTAAAAATATGAGAAATACAACATTCAAAAAGAGCTATTAAGTCAGTTGTATTTTTCATCAACTCATAAACCTACATAGGCAAATACATGAAAGTATGTACCAAAATTAAAACAGCTTTAGCAACCAACTTGCTAATTGGATAGATGCAAAAATAAGTACATCATCTATTAGTCTTTCCAAAAAACGATCCAACAAAAGTAATTCAAAAATATGTTTTCAAAAATATTCAGAAATGACGTGTTTCCATCTATACTAGTCTTTTCACGATAATATCGTCTTTTTCGTCTTCCTCATCATTCGACATCTTTAGGATGGTGAATTTGAGAAATTCACGCTTTGCAACATTTGTTGATGTTGATGTGCCTGTAATAGAAATATGCATAATACTCAATTTCTTAGCAATAGAATGACAAAATTAAAAAACAAAAAGGTATTCAATTTTCTTACTTTGTGAGGCATAAGCACATTATTACAAAAATATGACTTTTCCTGTTGAGATTCCGCCAGAATACCATAGGATGGTACTTGTGCTAGTCCAACAAATCCTACATAAGTAAAAACGTCAAAAATACTTATCAATAATAGTGAAAGTAATTAATCTTTTTTATTAGCGAACAATATAAGCTAATGACCATCAAAGGCTGAGATGCACTTGTCATGGTTTCGGTTGTAAGCGAATCCTCTATCCTCCCACCTGAAATGTTAGAAAGATTTGTAATGCAAATAAATAAAATGAAATAAATTCGTTCATACATGTGACAAAATAATTGTAAACGACTAACCCTTTTCTTTACTTGAACTCTTCGTTGGCTTTCTATCTTCTAATGAACTCTTTTTCCTTTTGTTAGATTCACCTCAACATCGTTTCAACTTTGGGTCTCGTAGTGGTGCATCTTCATCCGGATTCAGAGCTGAATTTTCTAGTGTCTTAGATCTGATGTCTTGAGTTGCACACCTATTTTCATCCATAGAACTTACCCATGGCTCAACCTTTGACTCTAGCTCCAACAAAGCTACCTTAGTCCAGGAAGAAACTCTTGACAACTTTGCATCCTTCGCCACAATTCTTTGTGAAATATGTGACAAGTCACTATAACGGGTTGTGAACAATTGGTCAATGTCGTTTGGAATTATATCACCATGAAGGTCGAAAACATCTTCATCTACAATTGTCCTAGTCCATCTCTTCAAATAGTAGCGGGAGGCAAACTCTCATATTGTAAGTGACGAAACAACTTTAATGCATGAGAGCAAAGAATGCCATTGAATTCAAATTTCCGACAAGTACAAGATACTAAATGCTCCAAATGATTATATATAAGTTTGCAAATTTTCTTTCAACCCGCCATCTTTACAACTTTATATGTACAAACTATTCTGTCGTCACTTTCTAATTCCAAAGATAAATCAAGATTTTGCTGGAACTCTTTTTGAAAACAGTCGAACATTTTCTTCGTGTATTTTTTTGCTGCTTCACGCTCCATGGACCAACCAAAAATTAGGATAGACGATGTTTGTTGCGTATTATTTTTAGCTTCCCTTTCCTTTTCACGCCTATTAGACATGGCTTTAGCATACTGATCTACAAATTTCCAAAGAACAATGGTACTGCCAAAGTACCTTTTCAAGAAGTTATTAATACTCTAACTCCTCTGTGTCGTGGTCATTCCAGCACAAAAATGACCATGACTATCGACTTGAGCCCATTTTTCTCGAAACTCATATAACCTTTTTAACCACACATTATTTGTGAGCTCAAAATCTTTAAGCAATTTGGTCCAACTATGTTCAAATTCTTCAATTGTCTCTCCATCATAAATGCAAGCTTTAAATTGTGGTGCAAAAGATTTAAATTTAGCAAATACTTGGGCCAAGTGCTTTGCAGCATTTTGACAGATATGCCATAAACATATACCATGGTACACATCTGGAAATATAAAACTAATAGCATTTGAGATTGCTTTAGATTGATCAGTAAATATACTTACTAGTTTCTTTTCTCCCATCACCTCTAAAAAAGTGATAAACAATCACGTCACCGCATCAGTTGTTTCACCATCTAATAAACCGCATCCAAATAAGGTAGTTTGTCCATGATTATTGATGCCGACAATGAGTGCACATAACATGATACAGTTGTTTGTCTTGAATGTTGTTTCAAAACATATTGCATCACCAAATAAACCGTAGTCTCTCCTTGACTTAGTATCACAAAAGAAAACACCACGTAATTCACACTCTTCATTAGTCCAAAAAGAGTAGAAAAAGTGTTTATTTTCTTGCTTTTTCTGTTTAAAATAGTCCAGTAGACATTGCGTATCACTCTTTTTGAGAAATTGAGTCAGTGTCCATTGTATCAACTTATTACAATCAGATTGAATGAAGTTTAGGTGTTAGGACCCTCCAGCTTCTGTAGACATATAAGAGTAAATTTCTGATTGTTTCAATCCCGATGAGTGCATCTTATTGATAAATCTAAGTTGGGAAAACTCAATTCTCCTTTGAGATCTCAAATAATGCGAACACTGAGGTGTTACAATATCATGGGAATGCTCTGATATGAATTTGATTACATGGTACTTATCTCTAGTGGCTTTAAATTCAAACATCGCCTTGCATTCAAATTGCCGATTTTCTCTCCGTTTTTGAGGAGTTTTGACTTTTTTATATGTTCCTTCAAATGAGCAAACAAGTACTTGCCGTTGAATTTTATTGCGGTCACCTTTTTTTTTGTGTTTGTCCTCTGCTTTCTTACACTGAAACCAATTTTTCTTGCATATCCATTATAAAAATTGTAGGTTGCCTCTGCAGTATCAAAAATCATTCCAAGTGTTGGCTCAAGCACATCATCCACAATTATTTCGGGTTCACCTAATTAATCATATCCTTTGTTAATTTCACAAGTTTTCTCTTTATTAGTGGGTAAGAAACACTCATCATATATTTTTCAAAATAAAATTAAAGAATTGAAGCATACCTGTTGAATGTAAATTGGGAGAGTTTGGCTTCGAGTTCATTTCGGCTTCTTGAAATTCTGATTCTACAAAGTCGCCAGGTAAACGGTTCAATTTTGAAGCACCGGTGTCATTCATTATAGCTATTTTTGTATTTTGTCCACTTTGTTTTAAGGAATAGTAAACTTCCAAAAGAAAAAGCCTAGTATTAAGAAGGGTCTAGTTTCTACCAAGAAAATCAACTTTGAAAGAAACCCCAAAAATTAAGAAACAATAACAAGAGAATGAAACATGATTTGGAACACAACAATATGAGAATTTTTGCTACAACTGGATGAACTTGTCCCAAAACTTGAAAATAAACCTCCCAAAATATTGACACCCACATATCCTAATCAACCAAAATACACTTGATTTAAGTCACCATTTAAGGGAAGAACAAACATTAGACAAGGGGTGATAACAAAAGCCAACAATTAGCACATTTCGGTACAAAAACCAAACCTTATGGAATTGTTGACCCAACAAATCCCAATTTGTTGCTGGGTTTCAGATGAAGTCAAGAGGGAAAAATGATGACAAAAGGCAACAATTAGCAATTGCATTCAACATACTTGGAAGAGAAGCCATTTCTTTCGTTTTAGATAACAAAGGCCAATCATCAGCACATTTGGAAGAGAAACCCTTTCATTATCCCAAGATTTTTTTGTTGTCTTCAAAAAAGTTTCAGAAAGGAAGAAACTCTTTTTAGAGAGAGAGAGAGAGACAAAAAACCCATTTCGGGGAAAGAGAGAGACAAATTAGAAATACAAAAAAAGAAACTGTCCTGACTATTTTACAAAAAATATTCCACCAACCCATTTCGAGGAGAGAGAGAGAGAGAGAAACGGATTAGATATAGAGAGAGAAAATTTTCTGATTATTTTACAAAAAGTATCCAACCCTATTTGGTTTGCAAAGTTACCCATTGTTAACTTTAGTTGGTCCCGTAGGCTAGCAAGGGCCAATAAGGTAAGAGGTAATGTTCACCTCGCAAAAAGGAGGGTGAATAAAATAGTTCCCACTAAAACCCCAATAGATATCAACTCTCTTCACTCTAGAAGATTTAGACTTTCCTTAGCAGGTCTGATATGACATAATTCATGAACAATTCACAATAACACATGTATGACAAATAATCCATAAGTTTTTTATTTATGATCACAAAATCTAAATACAATGCTGCAAAGTTAACCTTACTAATCAGTTCACGGTTTTCATATCGATTCAATTGTAATATTTCAACTAGCACATCACCGTTTGGTGGCTAGACAATACCGAAATATACTAGTACATCTCCCGTCGAAGGCTAGACTTTGCATAACTAGCACATCTCCCATCGGAGACTAGACATCGCATCGTGTCAATGCAAGGCAACTACTTACAATTCAGTAATTTCATATCACATTCATCATGCCAAGGCAATAACGTACGCACACAAAATCGCCAAAGAATCCCAAAATCGTAAATTTATCATCTACTAATAACCGTACACCAAGTTCTAGATGAAAAGACCCAAAACCTCAAAACTAGGTATATACCATCAGACAAGGTTGCTCGACAGGTCACTGGAGTGAACCCAAAGTCGCTGGATTGGCCAAAGGTCAGAAGAAGTTGCTGGTAAGTCGTTGGAGCAACTAGGGTTTTGGTCAAATTGCTAGAGCGACTTTAGGGTCGCTGGAGCGACTCTTGCGATTTTCAGAATCGCCAGATAGTTCACAACTCGTCCAAATTGGCAAAAAACGCAATAATGCACAATCTAAACACAAAATCAACTACCAATACCATGAATATACACATAATAAGGGTGAAACATCCCTACCTCAAGCTTCAGATCGAGTGATTTGGTGAAAAAGAAAAGTCTTAGCTTCGAATGGTTCCCGAGCTTCGAATCCTTCCTTCCTGAGTTTCAATCCACGATTCAACCTTGATTCCACATCAAGCACAATGAGAACTCGCAATGAATGGAAAAGATTCGCCAATAATGGAGTAGATTGATAATGGGGTTAGAGAAAAGATAGAGCCCTAAATAGAGAGAGAGTGAGATATGAAAAAATAGGAGCTTCCCCTCCCTTAAGCTCCACAAATCTGATTTAAACACAAGTCAAGGGTCCCCAAACCATTAAACATCTCATGTGATGCTCGCGTAATCATAACGTAAGTTCTAGGGCTTAGATCACGTAGCTAAAATTTTGAACACATAATAATAAACCGAATGATTATTCCGCCATAAAATTAATTAAAAACTTAAAATAATTAACTAAAAGCTTAAAATTTTCTGGGCCCTTACATCTCTTATGTATCTCATAACGGTCATCTCATATCACATCACTGTCCACACGTGTTACGTATCACGTAACTATTACCTAGTTCCATTTACACAACATGAACTATATATTCCACAACTCTGCTTGTGTGTAATCCACAATCTTCGTAACTCTCATCATTTACCTTCTTTATTTTCATTTAACAACGTATCAAAATGACAGTCTACATTTTATCACGACGCATCATACAACCTTCATTCACAATATGGCATAGAGTCCTACACAATGCCAATCATTAAGGGAAGCTAACAATCAAGTCACAAAAGTGACAAGCAGTATAGTGTGTACAAAAAACAAACAATATAGGGAAGTGGATAACCCTCCGCCAACGTGTTAATACTAATCACTCTACGTCATTTCAATGCCAAAGCACCCCAATGTATCTCGAGACCATTACTGTTCATTTTAGTGCCATATCTAACTTGTTAATCTTAATCATCGTGTGAAAATATTTCTTCATAATTCAACAGTCCTCATGATCAATTCTTGGTCCACATCTCATGTCTCATGTCTGTTTTCACTCCTAACTCTTACTCAATAGTGGCTAAACGAGCTATATATCATTTTCTAGAACAATTTTCCAAGGGAGTTAGAATAATTTTCATACGTTGCATTCAATTACAATCATCTACACCGGCACCACACCCGAAGGTGGCCAAACAAGATACATTATCTTACTAGTACGATTTCCTCGGGAAGCTAGCCAACTTTCATAACCATTTTATCGTTTTGTATGTTTCATTCAAACTCATTTATCAACGATGGCACCTCACTCAAAGGTGGCCAAACAAGATATCATTTGACTAGCACATTTTTCTCGAAAAGCTAGATAAGTTTCATAACTAGCACTACTCCCAAAGGAGACTAGTATAATTTATTTTCGTTCATCACTAACACATCTCTGTGTGGAGGCTAGGCCACAATTAATCAATAACTAGCACATCTCCACACGGAGGCTAGACCAAAATACGTTGTGTCTGTAAGGACCCGTCTTAATTTGGTGTTTAGAATGTCTTACGGTGATTGGATCGAATGGTGATACGAGTTGGATGAGATTGAGGGTGAGTTGGATGAGTTTTGATGAAGAAATGAGGAGTACATAAGGAGGTTTTGGTGACTGGTTAGGGCAGGAAAAGGCCCGCATGACCAGTCATGCGAATATAAAATTTTTGGGCATAAGGCTTCTGTGATCAGTCACGCGGTTTGCCTTTTTTTCGTGACCAGTCATGCAATTTGTCCGCTTTTCGTGGCCAGTCACGCAGGTAGCATATTTTTGGCCAATAGGCTTCCGTGACCAGTCACGCGGTTTACCCCTTTTCCATGACCAATCACGCGAGTGGACGCACAGATTCAAAAGTGACGAACCAGACTTTTTAAACACAACCAATACACCTCCAAATCAGATTTTTTCCCTTCTCTCTCTAAGAAACTCACATCTCTCATGCCCCCACCCCTAGATACTTGATCAAACCTCTATATCTCTCAAATTTCTTCAAGAATCTTTCATTTTTCTTTGATTTCTAGCACTTGGAGGTGGGTTTTTGCTTGAAAAGGGTTTAGTTGAGCTTCATTCCATCATTCAAGCTAGGGCTTCGCCATTTGAGCTCAAAGCTTAAATTTCTCTTCTTGAGGTAGGAATTTTCTTACTCCTCTTACATGATTATGGTTTATTATTGGTGTATTGTGCATTTACCCTTTGAGTTATGGGCTTGAGTATGTTTGGGTGTGTTTGGGAGTTTTTAACTTGAAATTACTTATCTTTATGGACTAGATATTATCTTTGCGGCTTGAAAGAGTTGTTATGTGACATCCTTAGTAGAAGTGATGCATCGTACCATATGGTTCCTATTTACAATCAGTACATTGAAATAATGGGAATAATTTACGAATCATGTGATGTGTGAACATATTGGCCGACGCGATTTGCGGACTAGACTTCCTTACGGGAAGGCTAGGAGAATTGTGAACTAGACTCCCCGACTGAAAGGCTAGGAGTATTGTGAACTAGACTCCCCAACGAAAAGGCTAGGAGAGTTGTGAACTAGACTCCTCAACAGGGTGGCTAGGAAATGGGACTAGGATTCTACTGGAATACTAGGCATGAGATATCGTTAATGTGGATTCGAAAGTGTCACCTGATGATGATGAGAACAATTATGTGAAATGAGCCTCTGATAAGTAGGCTTCGGTTTGGAAATGACTCGGCTGCATCTTACTGTATCTTATCATAATACATTGAAGTTATGCACTGTTGTTTATCTTCTATGCCATGACATTCCATCATCACGTAAGATTTGTATAGAATTTCTCTACTGGGCTCGTTAGCTCAACTCCTATTTATTTTCAGGTCCACTCCCTGATGTTTAGCGCGGAGTTGGCATGGAGTGCTTGAATTTTTACATGACATTCTACGAGTTACATCTGTAGAGTTATTTGACATCTTTCTATCTTTTTTTTGAAAATGATGTATCATAACTCTAGTTGAATTGAATGTCCTAACTTTGATGTAATATTCTTAATCTAACTTTTGTAAAATTGTAAGAACTTGGCTTAAGTTGAAAGGGGGCTCTTGGGCTTTCGGTGAGAACTGTGAACATATTTGCAATTCATTATATATTATTGTTATGTTAAAATTGAGGGCATGATACTGTCGAATGCATAAAAGATTACAAGTTCATGACATATGTATTTCACAACTCATACAATTACGGTTATCCAATTAACACTCATTATTCACAACTATACATAAAAGGGTAGAATTTCACGCGTCACGCCACAAGTCATGGTCAACTCACCTACATCATCTTCAAACGTGGTTCAACTAAACTCATAGGTAACTTGATCTTAGAAAAAGATTATCCACGCAAGACAAAGACGATGGTAAATAGATACCAAACCCAACACTCGAACCTCAAATCTAAATGAAAACCCAATATGTAGAAATATTGAACAAAATCCTAACAATGATTGGAATGAACAAATATGGGCCAACGCATGCAGAATACTCATAGATCGAAGAGAAAACATCCCTACCTTAAGTTTTTAGCTCAAAAGCTTGAGCTTCAAAAATCCAAACTCCAATGGTGGTGATGAAACTCTAATAAAATCCTTCCAAGTGAAATCATGCCTTCAAGTTTGAGATATCACCTAATCTTGAGATATGAGTGGAGGATGTTAAAGGAATTTGATAGATTTGGTGTTGGATCCAAGTTTTGAAGTTGGGATTTGATGGGGAAGAAGACCCCTAGAGAGAGAGAGAGAGAGAGAGAGAGAGAGAGAGAAAGAAAATTCCTTTTAAAAAGTTAGATATTTTTTCCAAAAATCTGATTTTTTTTCCTTTAAAATGCACGTTCAAAACCTAACCGAAAGACCTGACTAAATGGTTCAAAACTTGACCGATCAGGGTTTACCACTGACTTAAAATTTTCAAAATTTTAGGCTAAATTTCAAATTTGATAGTAAGGTTCAAAACCTGTCCAGTCAGATTTTGCTTTTGAATCAAAATTTCAAAATTTGATTGGATGATTTTCAAATCTGACCCGATGGTATTTTTTTAGCCTAACCCAATGGTTTTTCATCTCTTATTCACTTTCCACTTCACCTCATTCATATTCAATCACCAATTTACGTAATGCTTTTCAATACAAAGTAATTAACAACATTCTGGATATTAATTAAAAATGAAAAATTTTCCTAGCCTTTATATGCCATGAGCTATGAGGCTTAATAAATTATCGTAGGGATAAATCCCTTTTCAATATTTATGACAACATGGTAAGATGAAATATGATGTGATATGCGTAGTTTATACGGAAGCAATAGCAGGTAAGCACGAGAGTAAAGTAAAGTAAATCAGTGCAAAAGTCTAAGTCCAAACGTGAATCTTCAAATTGTAATATTGAAACATAAGAACAAAATGTGTAAACTTCTTAGGTTTGGATATCACAGTCAAAAGGTTATGACCTATCAGTTGCAAGGCTAGTGTATATGATCGCAAGGTAGGGGTGTCAGCCACAAGATCAAATTATGGTCAGACTCTAAGGTTGTGGCGATAAGGTTATAGTATACAGTTGCAAGGCTGGTAGGTTATGGCCTCGAAACTGATGTCGCGTTCGTCTTCAACCTTCGGTTTCCACCATGAAAGCTTTGTGAATTTTCTAGGTTGATTTTAAAATATCAAAAATGGACTCTAGGGGTTGGGAACTTACTTGTGATAGAAAGAGAGGATTGGATTGGGTTGAAATTGAGAATTTGAGAATTGGATTGGGTTGAAATTGAGAATTTGACCAAGTCTCTCTCTCTCTCTCTCTCTCTATGTTTTTTTGATCTCCAGGTGCTGAGGAAGAGGGAGAATGGGTGTTTATATAGGCAAAGGAGGTGGGTGACCATCCAAGGGTTGGAGGATTTTAGGGAGAATGGAGGGTGGATGAGGCAGGAGTGTGGGATGAGGGTTATCAATGGCAGAGATGACAGGAGATTTGCAAAAACATGAGGGAGAGTCGGGGGTGGGTGGAGGGTGGTTTGGGCCAAAACCTTGCTAGGGGTGGTTTGGTGAAAAATAGAGGCGGTATGGGGTGTGTGTGTGTGCATGAAATGCGTATATATTACTAATATAGAACCTATAATAGGCATGTAGAAGTAGTAGTAGTAGTAGTAGTGTGTGTGTGTGTGTGTGTGTGGAGATATATGCATGCGTATGCATGTACACAGAGATATACATGAAAAAATAAATATTCGCAGAAATAAATTAATCTCGTAAAATATTGTTCATGTGAGTACTCGGAAATTTTTTTGTTCTTAATTATACTCGAGATATTTATTAATGGGGATTATTGTCGTAGAATGTTTGATTCGGGCTCAGGTAAGTTAGAATTTGATCGGGGAGGCTTATTTCGATATACTTGGTGAGAGAGGGACATTTTGGTCTTTTTACCACCCCCTTTAATTTGACCCAATATTAGATTTTTGGGGTCTTTGAGCTCATGTTGGTGTAGAAGAAAACTCAAACTCCCCTTCTCTCTAAACCCCTCTCCCTTCTCTCTACAAATACTTGCAATCCAACCAACCAATTTCAAATTCCTTTGAGATATGTAGTGACCTTCATGTGCTTAACGTATATCCGAAGGTAGATCGTCAATTTAAAGCTCGGACACAAAGGATTCGAGTTATAGGAGCCATTCAAGCTAGGGTGTCATCCTCTTCACCAAATCTATCACCAAGATCTTAAGCTAGGGATGTAATGCCTTATATATGTATGTGTGAGTGTTTAATGTAGTAGAAATACTTGATTTAGTTATATATGAGTAGAAATTAGAGTTTGGTTTGTGTTCTTGTATCTGTCAGAAATACTTAAAGATTCTTGTTTTCCTTTAAATTTGATGTATTACAAACATTATCTAAGTAATTCATTTGAATTCAATTGACACATTCTCTCATGGCATATTCATGATATAAATCCATATCTACTATTGGTATCGATGTTCCTATTTGGCTTGTAGCTCACCCCTTCTTTTATTTTAGGTACTAATCTCGAGTAGTAGATTGAAGGACATGGCCTGCCTGACTGCATACATCTTTTGTATACTTCTACATAGAGTTATTCAACATCTTTTGATTTAGTGTTTTTGGGAAGATATAATGTAACTCTTTTTTTTATTAAGTAAACTCATGATATAATCATCTGAACCTTGGAACTTGTAAATGGCCAATTGCAGAATCAATGGCCTATTTTGAAAACAGTTGCCTTTATGAATTTCAATACACATTGTCTCTAGTTATTTTGGGAAATGGTTTGAGTATTTATGGGAACTTATTTGAGTAAATTGGTATATCAAGATTTATTGAAATTTCAGGGTGTGACAATTTAGTATCAAAGCAATATTTAGAATACCTTGAGACCATGGGGAGACTTTTAGTCTCACTGGGTTCAAAATTTATAGCATTTAAGCATTATTTGTGTGTACTTGTGTGCATGACATGCATTGACATTGCATAACACGTAAATAAGACTATATGTGGTTGTTGACCCTTGTTAGGTATTTCTAATTATCATTGGCCATGTGATGGCAATAATTGGTTGACCGTGCTAGTGTTGCTCCTATTGTTGTAGCGTTATGCCTCCGAGACGTGGGGTATGATTGGTTGGGCCTCGAGGCTGAGGCCAAGGCCATCGCCGTGAGATACCATTAGAGGATATTGTGAGTCAACAAAGAGAGATCCTGCGGGTGGAGAAAGTTCATGAGGAAGTGGAACAGAATGTCGAGCCACTGGTTGCTTTGGGTGCATTTGCAAGGGAATTTATGGCGGCGCTTACCGAGGCCAATAGGTTGAATCAAGCCACTAGAGCCCATGCCGGTGATCGGGCAATATATGCGATAAGAGAGTTTCGTTATTCAAGACCTTGAGGATAGTGGAGGATGATCTTTGGGTTAGTATTGTGGCATGTCAATTGATCGGTGAGGCGAATGAATGGTGAGAGTTGGTCCTTGAAGTGAGAAAGGATGCACGGAGGGCCGCTAGGAAAGTAGTAAGAGTTGATGAATCGGATATTGAGGACATGATGTGGGCTGACTTTAATGTTCGATTTGAGAATTGGTACTTTCTAGAATCCTATCGTGAGGAATTACGTATACAATTTGAGAGGTTGGAGCAAGGGACAATGATGGTGTTGGAGTATACTGCAAGGTTTTAGATCTTATCTAATTTTGCGTCAAAACTAGTGGCTTCGGAAGATCGCAAGTGCCGTTGCCGTTGTTTTGAGAGGGGTCTTCACTCCTCCGTGAAGAGGCTCATGGTGAGCCAGCACAAGATGAATTTTATTGATATTATTGAGTGTGGTAGGAGTGTGAAATTGTCTAGAGAGGCACAGCGAGGTTCTAGAGTTTGGGAACCGAGGCGGTCGAGGGTTGTGTAGGATTCATCATCTTCTAGGAGCTTTGGAAGCCAGAGGCATAAACAACAGAGAGAACAGTTTTAGTTTCCACAGGGCCACTCAAATCTTAGACCATCCACTTTCTCTGATTCTACGAGCAACACTTTGAGACCACCAGTTGTGTGCCATTGGTTCAACCAACCCGGTCATGTTCGTAATCAGTGTACGGTGCAACCAAAGGTGTGCTATTCTTATGGCTATTTGGCTAGGAGTTGTCCCAGGGGATGGGTGCGTGTAGTGATGCAGGTTTTGTTCAATAGTTACGACAGGGCCATGGACAACAGCAGTAGCAGTTTAGGGGTACTCAGAGGCAGCAGCAACCCCACTTTCGTCTGACTACTTAAGCTCAGGGTTCCCATTTTGATAGGGGTGCAAGTTCGTTGACACCTACACCGGGTTCAGGACAACGCGGTGGTTATGCATAAGCTCAGCATACGCAAGGGAAGGTCTTCAATATCACATCTACTACTGCAACATCTTCTTCTTAGGCTCCAGAGGCTTCAATTGTGAGGGGTACTTTCCTCTTGTTTAACTCTTTTACGAAGGTTTTATTTGATTCTAGAGTATCTCATTCTTTTATTGCTGTATCTTTTGCACGTGCTTTGGTGTTAGAAACTGATTTGCTTGAGCCTTTGTTGAGACTCTCCTATCCATGATCTTCGATTCAGGTACACAGAACACCAACCCAATCTCAACAAAGAAATGTTGAATCAATGATAGCTTTCTTTGAACTTTCTCATTAATACTTGCTTGTCTTGCTTGCTCAGAACGGCTCTACTATTTGTTAAGACACCTCTTGGAGGAAAATCACCACTTTGCTATATTTGTAGAATTGCGAACCTACTATACTTGATCGTCGCTTCACTTTTGATTTCATTGTGTTAGACATGTCTAGGTTTGACGTTATTCTGGGTATGGATTGATTATCTATGTTCTATGCCACAATTGATTATTTTAAACGCCAAGTTCGCATGTGTTCGCCCATAGATGGTTGCTTCGAACTCTTTGGAAAGCGCCGAGAATCATTGGAACCCTATCTATGTGAACCTTAGGAGCGGGATTCGATTTATGCATTGTTTTCTAGCTTGGCTCTGGATGAACATGTATCCGCGCATGAGGAATTGCCGGAGATGGTTTGCGACTTTCCGAACATATTTTTGAAAAAATTACTCAGGTTACCTCCCGAGAGAGAGGTTGAGTTCACAATAGAGTTGCACTCAGGTACTACTCCTATTTCTATGTCACCTTACCGTTTTGCACCGACTTAGTTGAAAGACTTAAAGGTGCAATTGCAAGAGTTGCAGGATTTGGGATTTATTCATCCTAGTACATCGTCGTGGGGAGCATTGGCCTTGTTTGCGCAAAAGAAGGATGGTTCTTTACGTTTGTGTATTGATTATTGGAAGCTTAATTGCGTTACTGTAAAGAACAAGTATCTGATGCCGAGAATTGATGACTTATTTGATCATCAAAGGGGCGCAATGTGTTTTTTGAAGGCTGACTTGAGGTTCGGTTATCATCAATTGAGAGTTCGGAACAAGGATATTCTAAAAACTGCCTTTTGGATGCGTTATGGACACTATGTCACACCCTAAATTTCTAGAGTATGAAATAAGCAATGGAATAACTCAAACCAAAACTTAATATAACTATGATTAATAAACTAAATTAAATCCCAATAAATGATATCCAGATATCAACTAACAAGTAATCCATCGTGTCTAAATCGAATTCGAACTGACCAAAAATAAGGCCATAATGCCTAAACAAATGAATAATTAAAGTGTGAATACTTCTAATTGAACTGCTAAACATGAAAATATCTCTAAAACAGAAAATTCAACTAAGCATGCTAAACCATCTTCATAATTAAATCTTAAGTCTTTGGTTCCATATCATCACCTGTAAATTGTTAATTTACAGAAAAAACATAAACCTGAGCTCGAGTAGGAAGTCATATTGAAAACGTCGACAAATTGAGTAAAGTATACTCGCATCAATAATATAATATGCATAACGAAAATAAAAACCATCGACTAAACATTCACAACACTATCATGCTCACATGCGACTCATACATAATTTTAACAGTCTTGCACCGCGGGTAGCCCGCATCGAGGACCCCATCGTAGAGTTCACAGTTTGCTCCGACCGTCGAGCCACCTCTTTGCCCAGTTGTTTCACGGTTTTTCACCGGAGGAATCGCAAAGACTCCCATGTC
>JABCMJ010007647.1:0-11199 GCA_014822125.1 Arbutus unedo
ATTTAGGTGGGGCCCACCACCACTCAAGAATAGGGGGCCCCACTTAAATGTGAGTGATGGTGTAAGTGAGGGTGTAAGTGAGGGTGTAAGTGTAGTGTTTTTGTTTTTTTTTGGGATGTTAGGTGAGAGAGAGAGAGTTGGTGGCAGGGGGTGTGGTTGGGGTTGTGGTTGGCGTGTGTGCCTGTAGCATTATTCTGTGGATGTGTAGTTAGGCCACGGATCTTTGGAGAATGTGTGCCCGTATTCGAGGTGTCACCCTGCAAAAAATAAGCGAGGTGAGTTGCCTAGGGATTAAAAAATTATTTTTTTATAATTTGTTATAATATTAATAATTTTTATTTTAAAAATTTAATTTTAAGAAAAGATTTCAATTTTACTCTTATTTTAAAAATATATTAAAAATTCAATTGGTTAAAAATAATATTTAAAAATTAACCGTAGATTTAATCATTGAAAAATATTAATTTATTTTTATTATTTTAAGTATTCCGTAGTACTTAAAAATCTAAGGGCGAGTATTTAGGTATTTTTTCTTTTGTAAATATTTAACTATTTCGTAGTACTTCAATTATTTTTTTCACCTTTTGTTTTTTGCTTGAACATGAAGATGAAACATATAAGTGTTCCTTGATGCGAAAAAACTATAAACACATCGTTAATCCACAAAAACACGCTATTTCTTATATTTAAATAAAAAAATATTTAAAAAGAAGTTCTTCATTTAATACTTCAATTACATTTAAAATAATTTAAAATCTCATTTATAGTTGTTGTAATTATATTACGTGACGTGTTAATCTTTTTATACTCCACTCCAATAATAAGTACTTCAAAAGTATATTTAACAAAATAAAAAATTAAATAAATGTTACATACTTTCTTCTCCCACCCATTACTTCATACCACAAGTTAAGACGTATTGTATAACGAGTTGTCCATCCCTTAGTTTCATCCGATGCATTTTGCCATCGCCATACTGGGATGGGTGGTACAGGGTAATGAGGTCTCAAGAAAATTTGCACGAAATATTGGCCAATACGGGCAATAGTAATTTTTCGACGTGCCTGGACCGCAATTAGAGGGGACCTCAATGGCAAGTGAGTAAAATAAGCCGAAACATTTATTTCAAATGTATACAGTACAAGGTTGTACCTTGATGCGATGACACATCCCAAAGTCATAGAGTCGTGACAGTTGTGGGAGACGCTCTCCCCACTTCAACAATTACTCTCGTTTAGCTTACTATCTAAACTTGAAACGTTATCATCAACCATAATGTTCTGTGAATTAGAAACAAAAACATATATTAAGAAGTAAAACTCATAATTTATTTTATATTAAATTATTTTTATAATTTTTAGCAAGTAATTTGCCCTAATAACTAATTTAGCCTAACATACTTAAATTGAAAATAAAAAGAACAACTAAAGATAACTTATTGAAATCCGGGTCAGTTCTGAGATATTTGGGGCCCTATGTGAGATAAAAGATGGGGCTTCCATATATTTTTTTAATAATTTTTTTTCAAAAAATTACCTTCAAATAAGATCGTCGTAGAACTACAAAAAATAAAACATTTTTTTGTTGTGTGTGTGCGTGCGTGTTTGTGTATTGTGATTAGTTAACAATATACATGTTACAAATATTTTATGAGATCTCAACGATATTAATAAAGTAAGTAAATTTTTATGGTCAAACTTTTAGTGTTAAGTTTTACAAATATTTTATGACATTTCAACTATATTAATAAAGTAAATTTCTATGGTGAAACTTTTAGTGTTAAGTTTTAAAATTAAGATAGAAATTTACTTACTTTATTAATATAGTTGAAATGTCATAAAATATTTGTAACATGCATATTGTTAATTAATCACAATATATATATATATATATAGTTAATCACACAATTAATAAAATTCCCAACACTACTACAATAATCATCAAAGATGACAGTTAAAAACTGTTATTAAACGTGAAATATGACAGTTTTATAACTGTCATCTATGGAGCTGACATTAAAAATTTTTAATTTTTTATGACAGTTTGCAACTGTCATTGATATCTATACAGATGACACTTTATAAGTGTCATTAAAAAGTATAAGATGATAGATTATAATTGTCATCGTTAACTATAAATATGACAGTTACAAAGCGTCATTAAAAATAACACTATTATCTACTCAATATAGCCAAAACACCATTATCTTTCTCTTATAAGTCCGGTGATTTGTAAAATAATAACTCGTCAAAGAAACCACCGGCGACGTGGCAGGAAAACACTTTGATGATTAAGTCAGACAGATATCACATGAATTTCTATGAGAACAAGTTAATATTCTGTAGTAGCGTATAATGCATACCTTTCTTTATGAACCTAGAACTTTATTTATAAACCCTACGATTTCATCTTCCTAATTCTTTTAGGGTTCAGATTCCTCTTCAGAATAGGAATTAAACTGTCTTCTCATTCAAGTTGGATTGGTCCTGAACTCCTTATCTGTATCCAATTAGAACTATATCCAACACAATCAAGAAAAATTATATTCTAAAAAAAGATTTTGTTTTTATTTTTATTTTTTTAAGTATTATATGGTACTTACAAATTTAAGGGTGAATATTTAAGTATTTTTTTAATATTTAAATGTTTCGTGGTACTTGAATTTATTTTTTTGATTTTTTTTGTTTTTACCCCTTTTTTTTATTATAAGGACAAAAAATATAAGTATTTTTGTACATAATTTTTTTATTTTGTTTCGCATCTCTTTGAACACCTTAAAATTTATTGTTGAGTTAATAAAACTAAAGAATGTGAGTTTGTCTAGTTGGTAGTAATTTTGCAGATAATAACAGTGATGGTCTTAGTATTTATGTTGATTTTTAAGAATCTAACCGATGTTATTTTTATTTTTAATTATACATTTTTTTAAAAACGCAATATAAAAAGGAGTAAAATAGAATAGAATGACATTTTTGTAATTTGAGAGGGCGGAGGAGAGTATTATTTTTGTAATTTAGAGGAAAGGAAAAGGAAAAGAGAAGAGGAGTGGTATTTTTGAAATTTTAGGAAAAAAATTGGATATTTGTTCAAGGGATGAGTGGTTTTTATTTTTGAGAAGGAGTGAAAAGCAATTTTCTCGTAAAAGTACCCATTCTTTGACATTTCTTGACAAATGCAATTGTGATTTTTTTTTTTGTGGTTTATTGGGAATAAGGGGAAATAATCAATGATTAATCTATAACGCTTAAATTAGTTGGTCAGGGATTTTAGAAGCTTATTCTTGCCGAATTTAAGTGGACAAAAATTTGTTACTGAGAAAGTTTTTCAAATTGTGGTCGAACAAATTACTTTTAAACTCGTCTGAAACTTAACTCTGCTAGATAATATCGTCAAAAAACTTTTCATCTTTTATCGATGGGAACGAATTTTGATGAGTAAGTTAGTACTCAATCAATGAATTCTTAATATCTAATGTTGGCAATAGCATTACAAAGTACCTTTACATTCACGGGTGCATGGGGTTGTTCTCGACCAATACGAGTTTTTTTTTTATCTCATAATTTCTTATTAAGGACGAATTAATCTCTTTTATAATTGACTAGATAATTCTTATTTGAACTTTTCAAACATTTATCTCTTATTGTTGGAGTTTAATTTAACTGTTAACTTCTCGTTGTATGTCAAGTTGGTCAAGAACTTCTCATCTTTATTGGTTTTAGCAATGGTCCCAAGTTATTTGGGTTTAGAATTATCCTTAACCAATTTGTTAATATTTAATCGCCATTCTCAGGTCAACAAATATAATCCTCTACTCGTTACTATTCGTGTTCACTAGTACTATACTGATGAGCTAACTCATCGTCTATTCATTCCATGAAACCCTTATTAAGTTAACCGGATTTTACTTCATTCAATTAGTTATCTATGGTGTGAAGTTATGATTAGGGAGTTAGTAGTTAGTTAGCAGGCATTGAGTTGGTAGAATCTTGTTGGCTCTTGGTAAATCAGTCACTGGTAGTAATAGCTATAAGAGAAGAGTGTGAAATAAGAGAAGGCAGGTAATCTAAGATACGAACATTCATTTCTAGTTTGGAATAAGAGAATCAATTCTTTTTCCATTCATTATGTGGTTTTCTTCTTATTAATCATTACATTGGTACCAAAGCAAGCATTTCTCTGCCTGTGGTGATTCTCTGCGATGGCCAATGGAACTAGAAGCTAGGATTTCAAGAAAACGGAAGAATCAATTCGAGTTTTTAGAGAAGGACAAGAGAGAAACGAGAAGGAAATAATAGAAATTAGAACTTCCATGAGAGACTTGAAAGATATCAAAGAAATGCTAGTTGCAGTAACTCTGAAGTACGATCAAATGGCTACACATGTCTACGGTAAACAACATTAGGAGCCATGTGAGGATGGTGAAAACCAATTGACAGGCCTAGGTTTTTCACAATTCAAGTCGAAGGGTTTCCAATCCCATTCTTCCCTTGGTTTTGGAACCAGATATGCTAAGATTGATTTTCCTAGATTTTTGGGTGAAGATCCAACTGGATGGATTTATAAATGTGAAAGATTCTTTGAGTATAACTCCATTGATAACAGTAATAATGTGAAATTGGCCATTTTGCATTTGGAAAATAAAGCATTACTTTGGTATCGGTGGTTTGAAAGGGACCATTGTGTGATCAATTGGGTGGTGTTTAAATAAGGGATTATTGCTCAACTTAGACTTAATGTCTATGAAGATGCTGTTGGAGAACTGACTAAACTTAAACAGACTTCATTTGTCAAAGATTATCAAGAGCAATTTTAGGTTTTGGCCCAAAATCTACTAGAAGATTTCTTTACAAGTTGCTTCATTAGTGGGCTTAAGGAGGAGATTAAGGCTAATGTCTTGATGTTTAAACCCTCAAAGATCTCACAAGCCATTAGTTTGGCCAAGCTCCAAAAGTATAACATTGAAGCTATTTCCAAGATGACTAAACAAGGGAGTAGATGGAGTGAGGATTTTTCGTCCAGTTAGTCACAAGTGGGTTCTTATCCAACCTCCATGAGGAAAGAGCTTCCTACGGAATTAGAGGAGAAAAGGGCAAAAGACCTTCACTTTAAGTGTAATGAAAAATATACTATAAGGCATCAATGTGAAAGGAAGCAATTATATGTTTTGGATGGGAATCAAGAGCACCTTGAGCAAGAGCAACTACAGGAGGAAGAAGATGAAGAGATTCAAGAACAAAAAGGTGAACAAGAGTGACTTGCAAATTTCAATTAATGCTCTGACTGGATCAATTTCCTACAAAACTATGAGGGTTCAAGGGATTGTTAAAAAGAAGTTGGTTGTAATCTTAATTGACTCAAGAAGTACCCACAATTTCTTAAACCAAGAAGTGACGAAAAGAGTAAGAGTGGAAACCCCCGACACAGATCCTTTAATAGTCTTAGTAGCTGATGGAACTAAGATGATGAGCACAACAATTTGCAAAGGGTTCAAATGGGAAATGCAAGGTGTTGGCTTTCAAGCAGATATGAGTATTCTACAACTCAAAGGATGTGACATGGTATTGAGAATATAGTAATTGACAACCTTAGGCCTAAGTGGGATTTTAAGAACTTGAGCATATATTTTGTTTTGAATGGTAAAAGACATGTTTTGAGAGGGAGAAAGAGGCGGTATGCAAGATGGTGGGACCAGAAAAGATTCAAATTAAAGATGTTACAGAAGTAACCCCAAGGACTGCTAGCACAAGTCTTTGCCTTACAAGCAGAAGAGTCTTTAGTAACAACAACCTCAGAAGTGGAAGCATTAATGGCCAAGTATGAGAACGTCTTTCAAGAGCCCAAGGAATTGCCTCCTTTCAGAACACATGACCATCGTATTCCTTTGAAGCAGGGAGTAGAACCTACCAATTCAAGGCCATATAGGTACCCATACTTCCAAACATTTGAAATTGAGAAGCAAGATAGAGAAATATTGCAATCCAAGGTTATACAAGCCAGTGTTAGCCCCTATTTTTCACCAGTTTTACTGGTTAAAAAAAACATGGCTCTTAGAGAATGTGTGCCGACTATAGAGCATTGAACAATGTCACTGTTGAGGACAAGTTTCCTATACCTATTATAGATGAATTATTGGATGAATTGTGTGGAGCTACATACTTTTCTAAGTTAGATCTAAGAGTTGGGTACCATCAAATCAGAGTCTACCCACCTGACATCTGTAAGACGGCATTCAAAACACTTGAAGGGCATTATGAATTCCTAGTTATGCCCTTTGGATTAACAAATGCCCCCTCTACCTTCTAAAGCTTAACAAATGAGGTATTCAAGGCACACTTTAGGGATTTCATTCTAGTTTTCTTTGATGATATATTGGTCTATAGCAAATCCTTGGAAGACCATCTTAGCCACCTGAAACGAACCTTGCAACTACTTACGAAGCATCAGTTGTTTGCCAAGAGGTCAAAGTGCATGTTTGCTAATCAGGAAGTAGAGTATTTGCGTCATTTCGTCTTGAATAAAGGGGTTTCTATAGAAGCTACTAAGATAGTAGCCATAATTAGTTGGCCAATTCCAAAAACTCTCAAGCAATTACAAGAATTTTTTTGGATTAGCTGGTTACTATCGGCGATTTGTTAGAGTCTATGGTAAGATTTTAGCCCCATTAAACCAATTGCTAAAAAAAGACTTTTCCAATGGAGTGGTGAGAGTATTATAGCTTTTTAGGAGTTTAGGCTTGTTATGACCACCCTAACAGTTCTAGCTCTACCAAATTGTTCCAAGCTCTTCATCATCGAATCAGATGCTTCTAGAAAAGGTTTAGGGGCTATACTCATGCAATAGGCTCACCCAATTGCCTTTTAGAGAGAAAGAATATCAGAGAGGAACCAAGCCTTGTCAACGTATGAGAAATAATTGATGGAAGTACTTTTGACTGTCCTCAAATGGACGCATTACTTATTGAGACGACACTTCCCCATAAGGATAGACCATCAAAGTCTGAAATATCTGCTAGAACAAAGGCGTTGCAACTCAATTCCAGCAAAAATGGATCACCAAGCTCATTGGTTATGATTATGACACTATTTACCCAAATGGCAAAGAGAATAGGATGCTGATGCCTTGTCCAGACGAGAAGATCTTTTTCTAGAAGCCACCACTCTCTATGCACTGACTTCAGTGCCTTGTTCAAACTTGTAATTTTAATAGTTATGAAATAAAAATTTGGTTGCATTTTTAGTTAATCTCTTTTAATTAACGTTTTCGAAAATCGGGGTTTACAATATTAAATTATTGTATGATTATTTTTTGTTCTTATTTAATTTCTTTTGTAATTTTTTATTTTGCGTTAATTTTTTTATAGTCATTGATTCGTCTCGACAAGAATTTTAGAAAATCATAATATTATGTTAAAAAACTAAAAAAATCAAATAAGAAAAAATAATATCTGTTTGAGCTTATTTTTCTTTAAATTTAATTTTATATTTTTTAGATTTTTTTTATCGAGACGAACAAATATACTAAGAAAAAATTGATAAAAAATAACAAATGTAATTTGTTTTGAATCACTTCTCTAATGTGTGGATGAGAATCAGACGCCTTTACGTCTTCATCGAGTTGTTCCTACCAGAGAGCTCCAAGATTCTAATACGGCAAAAAGCTTCAAAAGTTGCAGCATTTCATTTCGGCCTGTTTCTTCTTTTGGTCTTTGGGCCACACTTTCCACATGGATTCTGAATTCCAAAAATGGATCCATCCGTCAATTTACCAAAAAAAAAAAAGAAAAAGAAAAAGCTTAAATTTGAACTTTTTGGTCTCTATTAGTTTTTTTTTATATTATTTTATATTTTTTCATATATACTATTTTTCTCTTTTCACAGAGAATCGAATAAAGAAAGTATTTGAAGATTGATTTGAAGATAAAATTAGTGGTGAGGGAATCAGGCATAGTTGACAATCTCTTTTTCCCTTTCTATATATGAAGCCAAGTTCTTTGATTTTTGTCCATCTCCCTCTTTAAGTATTTCTCAGTTATGGCTCAAATTTGTAAGCTCGAGAAACAAACAGAGATCAAATCGTCTCCAGATAGGTTATTTGACATTTACAAGAACAAGATCACTCTCATGCCCAAGATAAGCCCCGACAAATTACATAGCATTCAAGTACTTGAAGGGGATGGAAGAAGTGTTGGCTCAATTAGACTCTGGACTTATATTCTCGGTATGTTTTCATGCAGAAGTATTTTTACTTGTATATACTGTGTGTGTATTTTTAAACGTTGTACATCTTTTACCCCATCTAGTAATGAATTCCAGAATTCAACCTAAAAGAATACTTATTAGTCATAATTTTAGAAATATTCTTTTACTATCAAGTGCCATGCTATTTTCATTCCATGCTTATAAGTTTTAAAGATTGTTTGTTTTGCGAATGAAAAGTTCCCTATTTTAAAAGACAATGAATAGATTATTGAAAGAAATCAAACACATGTAATGAAAGCCGTGACAAATAAATTAGGATTCAAAAACCCTATTTTTCAAGTACATGAGATAATTATGAGTTCAACACAAAAATTAAGAAATCAAAAGCCTAATCATGCAACAAAACAGAAAATTTAACTTCGCTAACCAAAAAAGAGAGATGAGAGGTAATTTTTGAAAGGGAGAAAGTAGTGAAGCAAATCAATTTTGGGGTTGCGTTTATTATTTTTGAGACTTTAAGAGAGCGATTTATCTGGTAACTCCATTTATAAAGGGGAACAAGTGCAATTCTCTACTGTGGATTAATAAAGGAAATTACAAATTTCTGTGATTCAAATGTGAGAATAAAAAGTTCAGGGGAGCAGGTGACCTAAGTACTGAAGCCAAATAGTAGCTTGCCTAAAATGGTAAAGAGGAAAGTGATACGTTGCTTGTTTGCATGAGATTTATTATAAAGCATTGGCATGCCTAGTCCACTTGTACAGTTGGTTGGATGAATCTCTTCAAAGATTGAATCATTCATTACAAATAAAAAAAATTTAATTGATTGAATAATTGTAGTTTAGGATTTTATACCCTCGTAATATGAAAATATTCATGGCAATGGTAACTCTATGAAGACAATTTTTAAGGAGTGGTATGATTAAGTTACATGACTTTACCAAAAAAGCAAACAAATCGAAGAACTAAAGTAAGACATGTGACAACTTCATTGTGCGAGTAATGATTTAGGGTAAATTGGCAACACAGGTGGTCCGGTGATAGCAAAGGACAAGATTGAGGCAGTGGATGAGGAAAACAGGTCGATCACATTCGATCTCATTGGAGGAGATGTCACAAAATACTACAAGAGTTTTAAGGCCACTCTTCAAGCTTTCTCAAAGGGCAACGACGTTTGTGGCACAAATTTTGCAAAATGGAGTCTTGAATATGAGAAGGCGAGCGAGGACGTTCCTGCACCACACTCTCATATTGATTTTTTGGTGAATGTGGCTAGAGAGATAGATGCATACCTTCTTAAAACATAGATTGATCAAAAAACCAAACCCTCTTTTTTCGTTTTCTAGAATTTAATAAAAGCGCAAGACTTGTTCCTTGTATTGTATGGCAATATTAGAAATGTGTGCTTGTACTACACGTCTTTCATGTACTATGTGTATCATTTTATATGTAACGCTTTTGTGGAATCAATGATTTGTATATGAATGTTGAAGATGAATGTATGAATTACAAATGTTGAAAATATGATATTCACGGTCGGGATTGGTGAGATTCAGTGCAATGCTCTTTGTGAAACAAATTAATTAGCAAGTTCATTAAATTATAATGACACAAACATACTCTAATGTTATAGGTATCATTCTTATCTTTCCTCGTCGCACCACATGTAGAACAAATATGGTAATTGTTCCCGGTCCCATCTTGATAGAGGTACATATACAATCTTAACAAAGTTTGACAACAGACTTTGCATAGTCTGCCATGGGGAGAGAAAGATATGGTAGATATTGTGTTAGACACCCGTGAATTTCACACACACACATACAGACACAATAGAGCAATACTTGATAGAAAATCTTACTTTACTTGAAACATATATAAAGTTATAAAAAACTCTTGGAGGGTGAGGCACACCGAAACCTCAACTCAACTCCCTCTTTCTTACTCATTGTATTGCATATCTTCTACTCAGCCTTTTATCATTTAATTTCCATATCTCAACAACATTCAGTACATGCATATTTATAGTTGAGGAGGACGCAAAAGAAACCAAGATCCGTAAATATTCAAACATGCATGAGATTTTTCAAAGATTTAGCCAAATTTCTCCAGGGTTAACTAAGGCTTCCTGAGTTATGCCTAGCACCCCAAAAACTCTTCTTTGACATTCATGGGTGGATCTTGAACAGTCACTCTCTCCATTCCATGTGTGGTACACGTGGTCCTTATCAATTTGTCCCGCTGGATCTATCACTCTAACGTTGCCTGCTTGCTGTGTTAAGTTTTTTGTGGCTAATTCCATCCTCATCATCACGTGATCTACACCCCTTCACGGAAATACCCCTTGCCGGAATGACCGTTATGCTCCACCCCTTCACTAGAGTGACCGCACTTACCGTCAAAGTGCTTGTTTCAAGTAAGTCTTGCTATCCACATTAAGAAAATTCTCACAAAAAAATAAAGAGGTCACAATAGTCCCACTTAAAATCTATTCTTCTTATATACATAGTGTTGTTTTGACAGAATTTCATGATTACTTGCAAGAGTTACTTCACCTGCAAACTAGTATCCTTTAATACGCGCCCCTCATTGCTTGGGCACTTGCATCCCACACTAGGGTACCATGCAAGGATCATTCCCTTGCCAACTGTGATCCCACCACCCCACTTTCTACATGCATCATTCTGGAGGTGTTACCATCAAGAATCAACTTTTCAGCAAGTGAGACTTTTTTGGTTGATGCAGTCGTCAGTGCTGCCCCTTCAGATTGCTCCAAGCTTCTCTTTAAACATTCTAGAGCCACCTCACATCATTGGATCCATCACTCTACTCTTGGACATCACCTTGGGCCCTATGACTTGTGATGCGAGTATTTTATGTGTGTCTTTACGACCTTTTTGCTTCTTGTTCACCTTGATAACTGGACTTGTGATGGATAGTAGCTCCCCTTATCACAATACTCCTTCCAACCTGTATAGTTGTCCAATTTTTTTTCCCTAAT
>JABCMJ010007652.1:0-15332 GCA_014822125.1 Arbutus unedo
TTCATCCAAAAAATAGGGATTTGGTGGCTCTAGTGCAGTTAATTATAATGTCAGTGTAATGCAAGCAACACAATATAGTTTTATTAATTTCGTCGGCGAAACATAATTTTAATCTTATGTATTTCAATAACCATTCGCCGGGTAAATCAAAATAACGTAAGGCAAAACAAATAAAATTACGTCGTTTTATCCTCATTAGAAGAATTGCACTATAACCTCGTACCCAAAAAATTGAAATAATAATATTGCTGGAATAAGAAAACATCATTCGGTGCAAGGTTTTTTGCTTCTTATATCCTTACTAATAAAGGATTCTTCTGAAAAGAGCACCAACTCTTTACAGCAAGTATGGACTACAATAATGAGTCAACTTCATAAACTAAAAAAGATACATGTGACTAGAGTGATCCACAATTGATTATTGGGGAGCTAACACTGATCCGCTATGGCCGTGTAACAGGGACGACACTCACAAACGAAAAGACAAACGGGCTCAAAGTGAAGTCTCTTATATAGGCTAGAAGGAACAACTCCAACTAAATGAACCCAAGGATGCCCAAGCAAGAAATTATAAGTTGTTGGGATATCCAAGACCGAAAATGTAATTTTGAAGGTGTGGGGGGCAATTTCGACGTATAGATCCACTTCTACTTAGGCTTGTCTTTAGTTTTGAAAACTACATTAAAATAGCGAAGTTCTTACATGAGAGGGAAGGACAAGATAAATGAAACTCATATGATAGGAGTGTCGCTTGTCTAGGAGTTTGGAGGGAAAGCAGGATAAGAATTCGAATGAAATACTTTGACAGTGAAATATTTAGGTTAGTGTAGCACAATCTCAAACTTATAATGTTAGTTTATTTTATTAATTAATTGATTTTGATAATACTAGATATTTGACAATTTAAAAATGGGTGTCAAATTTGACATTAAATATAGTTTTGTTATTCTTTAATAGCAAAAGATAATAACGTGTAAACTTTGTCAAAAAGATTATCAAGTTATGTTAAATAGCTTAGTAGTGGATTTGACATAGAAAAATTATCAAAAGATGGTGTTGCCAAAAATAATTATCAAAATAATGGTTCCAAGTCTTTAAATTCTAAAAAAATGATTGAAACAAAAATAATTACACAAACATAGAGGTCGTACTATAATCAAACTATTTTATCGTTGGAGTTATTGAAATGCAAGTTAATGACGATGGGAAAGCAAGTTATTGTGCAAGTCAAGTTTTTCCAACGAGCATGTTCTGAGAGACACTAATGTGACTGACATAATCCCTCAATGATGCTCCTTGCAGTAATTAATGTGCAAGTCAATACACTATAGAGAATCAAGCTATCCTAAGGAACGAGTCACCCCTGAGAGATACTGATGTGAATAGTATGACTCCAGTTATATATCTGGGGTAAAGTGGTAAACATTTCCATGCTCACCATGTTTTCATAAATATTTTAGACAGTTACCATGTAATGGTGATTTCAAAATTGGACACCATGTATTGATAATTATTAGGTTAATGTTTCTTTTAATCTAATTAAAAAACTAGGAAAGGGAATGTGTGGGATTAATGATTTTATTGGCACAAAGACAAATGTTAAAAATTGAAAAGAAACACTACTTTTTGTCTTTTATTTTAGTATCAAGTTTTTCATAATCCAGGTTTCGATAATAGGTCAAGTGGAGCTAATGGCTCCATTTGGCACTTAATTTTTATTACATTATATATATATATATATATATATATATATATATATATATATATATATATATATATATATAAAGGTCAATTTGACGTCCATTAAGCCTAAATTATAGCGAAATAAGTCCGTCTTTAATTGATTGAGAAAAGACAAAATTAACCTTGTGTAAAAGTTAGATGACTTAGGGTTTGAGGGCAATTTTATCATTAGACCTCCAGAGTCAAACAAAATCTTGCATTACTACAGTCAAAACACATCAAGAATAATTTAGTCCAAACGGACTTTATTAGATTAAGTTATACTCGAGACAATATAATACAGTAATCCAATAATTCAATAATAATTATAGACCAAATAGAGCTTCATTGTATGAGCCATACACACAATGAGTCACTTATCCTCCCGCTAAAAATTTAAGTAGACAACTATCTAGCTTTATCATGTTTAGAAATTTAACTTCACAACTAGTGGATATATCTATACAACTAGTGAGGTGGTCCAAAGTCTAAATCCATAAATATTGCAATTAGTAGATTATTTATATCGACAATTGGAGTTCTTTAGAATACAAGAAGACTATCCATAGAACAACAATGGGAAAAAAAGAGTTTTGGAACACCCAACATAGTTCTTGAACTTTTGGTGAGAAAAAGTTATGGATTCTACGTAGAATTCTCAAAGCTTCTAAGCTTGTTTTTGCATCAATTTTTAATGAACATAGTGGCAAACAAGCATGTAATAACCAAGTATTTTATTTAATTAAAACAGTTAATAAATGTATTTTTTTAATAATTCGATTTCAGCAATTTAAATTCAATAGTTGAAAATTAGTAGGCTGCTCGAGTGAGCTTGAGGCCGCTCGAGTGACCTGTTCGAATTCTTGAATGGGCAAATTGTTGCGATATTGCATTAATGGAGGAAAAAACGTTTTGGGATCAATTTTATTCGGGATTTTTATGGTTTTTATGATTTTTATGCGTGTTTATGGATCTAAATCTCTACTTAAGTCTTAGGATGCATTCGTTTTTTATTACATTGCATATTATACTAAGAAGTTTTAGAGAGAGAGAAGGGTGAGAAACACATTTGTTATTGAGTGTTCTTGGTGAGAAAGCTTTTGTTTGTGCGTAGATCCATCAATCCGTGGTCGTTCCATTGCTTAGTCATCAAGATCGAGGTAGGTGATTTCACTACCAACCTTAGGAATGCATATTACAGTAAGATTAATTTGTCAATTTTGAGATTGAAAGCATGCTAGAGTTAGGGTTTTCTATTCATTGTTATAAAAGCATGAAATTCGTTTTACTTGTTATTCGATTTGTGAAATACTTAAAGGGTTTTTGATTTCTAATGTATGAGGGTGCTATAGATAGTTCCAATTTCGATTATCCTTCAGAAAATCACAGTTTAAGGTTTTGTTTCGAACACAGTTTGTAATAGAATAGAAAACTAGAGTTGCTGGAAAAGACAGCTCAGTCGAGTGAGCTATAGGCTGCTCGAGTGACCTGTCTATTTTTTGACAGATTTTGACTTTTTCAAAAACTAGAATCTAGAATCCAAAATTAGGCAGATCGATCGAGTGACCTACTGAAATACAGAAAGAATACTGCAGGTTTCTGTCTGGACTTTCTAGGCAACAAATCCAGACCCCAACCCTCACTGTTTTGTATGAACACTCTATACAGGCATCCCCGAGCATGTTTTGTATGATCACGAGTTTCCGTGGAGCTTCATGTGCGCGTTTGACCATACTTTTAACCATGAATTTGTATGATAACACATGTTAGTGGTGCTATGAATGTGAGTATATGTTAATGGTTAAAAGTTGTGTAGAATGGAATGTGTAATAATAAGTGGAATATAGAATGAGCTGTCGTGCTAACTTAAGTTGATATGTGTTGACATGGTCGTCATGCCAATAGAATGTTAAGGTCGTCATGCCAACTGTTGAATATAGATGAGCTGTTGTGTTTAAAAACGTTGACAGTGAACTATAGCATGATTGGGTGATTATGTGACAACTTAAAATCCACGTTAGGGACATTGGTTCACATGCCACTGTAATATGGAAGTAGAGGGCGTTAGGTGAATATTATAAAGTAGTGAAACATGTAGTGAACAATAGGTACGTTTAATGGAATAAATGGAATTGGTGGTTGTCGTGCTAAGTTTGTTGGCCATCATGCCTAATGTTGTGTTCTAGGTGTCGTCCCATGTTTATGTGTTTATGTGGGTTTGAGTCCCACTGGACATCATCTCGTTTGATTAAGGACCCCAACTGAGAGATAGATGTATTTGGTTAGAGGTGACTTTGGGGTGCATCTGTGCTGATAGCCTTGGGCCCCGAGGGAGTGACGACCTTATCTTGGGCGACCTTAAGCCGGTAAAGGAAAAGTGACTAAGGATCGTTGGTACCTGACTCGGCAAAATCACATTTTCAATTGGGTTTAGTTAGAGTGAAGTACGTATTGACTCAAGTAGAATGAACTTACGTGACTTTATGTACGCACTTAAACGTTTTTCATGAATTATATGACTTGCTGTATATCTGTATCTGTGGGTTGATTTCTCGATGAGGTTCTTCGGTGACTTTTCCCCACTAAGTGTCATAACTCATTCGGTGCAACTTCTTTACCCTAGTGTTTCATACCAGATGTTGCAAAGCAACCAAAGTACCTCCTCAAGCATGAAGAGCCAGGACCTACCAAGGAAGACAACAGTGGTGTTTGGCTACTAAACCTTACCCTTAGTAGCTCTGTCCATTTATTTTTGAATAAAATGTAAACCTTATGGGGTATTTATGTCTTTGTCATTTTTCGCATTATTGAAACTCTAATTTAACTTTATTTCTATCAATTTCATAAATGAAAGGCATTTGCACAATTTATAATTCAAATGGTTTATTAAATGAATAAAAGATTTTAAATAATGTTCCGAGAAATCGGGCCGTTACAATTTGGTATCAGAGCTCTAAGTTTGACTACCCCTGCAACCTTGGGATTAGGTAGTTTCACATGATTAAGTGTTTATCTCTTACGCTAGCTAGATAGATTTTACCTACTTGGAGACTTGCAAATTTCTTATTCTGATATTCAGTTTTAGTTATTATGTGATATTACTATAAGTCTAATATATAACTATTTTGCATATGCCGGTTGGCAGACCACGAGTTAGATGATGTGATGTTACCCGTTGATGTTGAGGTTGAGGACCACGAGATAAATCCAGTGGCGATTGAAAGTTTTGAGGGCCAACAGGGCTTAGGTTTTGTAGGATCGGGAGATTTGATGGATTAGGAGCCAGCTCAAGCGGAGCCAGACGAGGAGGAGGTCGAGGACATGTAGGAAGTCCTCATTCACATGATACCACCACCCACGTCGCTGGCTGATAACTAGGCGTGGGGGGTGGAATCGTACACGCATCTACCCACATGGGACAATGGTGTATGTTCAGCTTCCGCCGAAGGTGCGTAGTAGCGTGAAGGCGTTGTCAACACCCTACTTCTTCAACCCCGTTTATATTTTTAGCCGTCAAGGTTGACAGTACCACATTGATGTGCTGGAGGGCTTTGACCAGCTTTACGAGACGATAGTGCAAGTGGATTGGTGCGAGATGACTCGACCAGTGGAGTGGCAGATAGTATCGCCACATGGAGATTTGGACTTCATAGACTTTCAAGTCTATACTGAGGTTCTTGTGGAAATTTTGAAGATAGTTGCTCGTAACCAATGGGAGCAAAATGGGATGTACTGCCATGTTAAGTGGTGATGTTTTGAGATTAATGAGGAGACTTGGGAGAATGAGTAGAGGATGCGAGACAAGTACCTGGGTCTATTTGCTTGATTAAGAGAGTAGTTAAGGTAGTTAAAATAAGTAATATGACGGTGAGACAATTAAGATACGTAGAGGACAATACTTGCAGCTTGTACTTTTTTCTATCTTTTTATGTATTGAACCGTTGTAACACATGCTTATTAATAAAAATTGTTTCATTTCTTATGTTATCTCATATTGTCGTTTTATTTATTATCACACTTCACATGTTGTATTAAAAGAAACATTTTTATTTAAGATTTATCCCTTTTAAATTTTGAACTTGGAATTATACAGTATGACATCACAGATAGATAATAATGGTAATAATGGCAATGACGGGCAATTTGACAATGAGGTTCACTATACTGCTCGCACAAATAACCTACCGCCTCCACCATATGTCCATCCTACTGCGGGGTCTTCCCCATTGTTATCTATGGCTCGGAGCGCATGACTCTGCAATTCCATGCCTTCGTTGCCACTGAACTAGCGCACACCTACGCTACTCAATGGCTCTTATGGAAGGTTTGTCTCCTTTTGGATTTCAAGTAAAAAGCTGTAGAGGGTCTGAAAACAGTATTGATTATTGTCCAACCCTCTAGGATTCCCTTTTAGTGTCGGTATATGAGACTTAGATTGGAAGAGATTGAATCAGGAAACTATTACTCACTCAATGCCAAACTCTTCTCTCCTACCTATCTTTGACTTTAATGCTTCCAACTTTCAAACACCAAGCAATCAATCAAAATTTCAAATGTCTAACTTCAGAAACTCAAATCAACCATTAAAAGATCCAACTTAAAACTCTAGCCTTTCAATCCTAAAAAATCCAGACCTGGCTGTTCAAGCTTTGGGTTGCATTTACAGGCATTTCAAGATATTTACCGTCACCCAAACGTGGAGCATTATTTCTCCATGTAACCAATATGGAGTTCTATATTTTTAACAGTGACCATCCTATTTGAAATGGTGTACACTAGTTTCCACGTGGCATATATATGCCACTAACTAAATGTTGCATGTTGCTCAGAGTAGTACACGCTACTTCTGACCGGGTTAGTAAGTCGTTACGGTGCCCCATACCGTTGGTTAGTTGATGGCGACTACTCAGTTAGGATTGGTCAACAATGACACATACCATTTATTAGTGGTGTACTCCACGCTACGAGTGACCGCACACTATGTTTGACCAGGTCAACAAATTATGACTTTTATTTTGTAATCTTCTAGTATTAATTTTAAGATTTTCAATTGATCTAAGGTCTATCGAGAATACTAGTGTCATTTTTCATCATCAGTGAGCCATCCAACTCAGAGGTTATTTGGGGGCCCAAATTGAGGTGCCTATAATGGGCTAGGATTTTTTTATGACACAAGTGGTTATCACGATGAACATTTGTGGAGTTTCTTCCTGCAAGGTTGTAAAATTACAAATGATGGGCCCTAAAACCTCAAAGCATTCCAAATGATCTTAAAATCCTCAAATTTTGTGAACACTCTAAAAATATCAACCTAAATTGATGCTTTAATTCGTTCAAATTGGTTGTCACTAAATTTGCTCCATACTTGATAAATATATATAATTCCAAAAATATACAATAAGATAGTATAATGCACTCAAAAGTTAGAGGATAAACATAGTCAATGACATAACTAGATTAATCATACTATGAGCCTTGCACCTAGTCCTCGCATCACCCCTCGACCATATGTCATTTGATCTTTTTGGTTACATATTAATCTATGGTTGGCCGAGTCTACTTGTTTCATGTAACAAATAGTTTTCATGATATTTTATCGATCCTACAAAATAGTCAGATTGTTTTTTGAATTATTTTTTATCGTTATAAATTGACTTTTATAGATGACATGAATTTTGAGGTCAATACATATTTGACCTAACCATGATCTCAGCATTTTGATTTAGTTTTGATCAAATTATGATGGTTGTTGATCAACATGTGGTATGATTTTGCTTCCTCTCTAATATTTTTGTCTATTTGTAATAACATTGCAATTAGTAGATTGACATGAAAACTTCGAGGGGTTGGCTCAGTAAAAGGAGCGAGGGTGATTAAGGGGCTTGTCTTCTAAGGTTACGAGGTCGAATTCTATCAAAATTAATTGCTAGGTATTACTAGAGATTTGTTCGGTCGTTAATTTCAGAATTTCGAGGATTAGTTTGTATTAGGTTAGAGATAATCTCAAAACCGACCAGATACCACAACTATTAAAAAAAAGTAAGTGAAGTGATGAAGATGGGATATTTTGATGAGACTTTTTTGATTTTTCGGTAGCACATGGAATGCTTGGGAAGGCATTTATGGCATGTCTTCATAGGATATGGCTTGAATATTTTATTAGTTTTTTTTGTTTTGGTAATTTTAGTTATCACAACACTCATGAATCCTTTATGTACTTTTGGCCTTGATACTCTTGTTAGGTTTGGATTTTCGTACATATGGATATTAGATTGTTATTATGTGGTTGTAGAAAACAATGTGCGAATAATACTCAGATTCTAGAAAACACTTCTATTAACTATACACAATATTACAAATAGTGTGAAGACCCACAATTTTTTACTCAATAAAATAGAATATTTTTATTTTTATTTTTTCAATTTCAAAAATTGATTATGCACATACTTGTTTTAATTGCACAATTTTATTTTGATGCATGAATTTTTATTTGGGCTTGCATAATTTTGTTTATGATTTTTTGTGAACTTAGCCCAAAACTCAAGTCCGATGATCTAACCCTTGTTTTGGACCTTGACCAAAACTTTGGCCCATTTTCCGTGAGCCCATCAACACGTGATTTGGCCCAAAACCATCCCATTTGGCTATTTTATGGTAGACACAATCACATACAATAATTTTTCTCCTTTATCATTTCACTCGCATGCTTCTTCTCCTTATACATGTTTTGAGAAATCTTTTCCTCTCCAATGGAGGTTCCCATCTTGGCTCTCACTCAAACTGCACCCCTCTCCTCCTTCTGCAAACCTCTAGGAGCTCATGGTTTGGTCTCAAAACCACCTTTAACCTTACATGGCTGCTGTAACAATGTCCTTCTTCCTCTATGGCAACCATTGCCAAGCTTATTTCAACACTGCACCCCATGCGCAAGATCATTTACCTCCTTCTTATATAAACTCTATTCCTTTCTTTCATTTCTCACGTTTTCATCAGAGCCATTTCAAAATAGAGATTGAGAGAGTGAGGCTTGAGCTGTAGAAGGTACAGAAATCTAGAGAGACGAAAGTTTTGTTTTGAAGTTTCAAAAGTCAATTTGTAGTTCAATCGATTCCAATCCATCAAATTTGAAGTTTAAACAAGCTCTAACAAGGTATATATATACATTCATCATACTTTAGTTTGTGTTCTAGACCCTCAATTTGAGCTTTCCGAGCCTCCATCGTTGAAAAAATCCAACTAAATTTTTCAAGAAGAAACCCGGTCGATAGGTCTCCCTTGAACCCCGATGCTATTGGTTAAATTTCAGACCTAAAACTTGACCAGTCATCTGTACTAGTTAGACTAAAACCCGACTAGTCAACCGTACCAATCAGACTAAAACCTGACTAGTTGTCCGTACCAATCAGATCTCAACTCGTTCAGTTAAACCTTAACTTGATCAGTCGTCCGTACTAGTCACCCCTAAACCTGATCGGTCGCCTTTTGAATCTGTCTAAAATTTTTCTTGAACCAAATCATGAATTTTAAACTTCCAAATGTACAAACTATGTTTATGAGTGCCAACCACGACTCATTCATTTAAATAAATGTTGTTGCACGTCTATAATCTCATGAATAGTTTGTTGATTTCATTCTCTACTTGCATAACTACTGGGTTTAAATATTTCATTTTTCATGCTTAGTTATAAAACCATGCTTATATAGTCATTGCTTGTTGATGGAATCGGAATCTGACTCTGAATAATCGATCATGCATGAGCCTAGAGTCTAGAACAATACATTGACGCTGAACATAACCACTCACGAGATTTGAAAAATTTGAAAAACTCCCACACATATGACTCGAGAAATAAAATTACTCCTTGGGAGATGTGTTAGGATGTCTTTAGCCGTAATATGACTTTAGCCGAACTATGTCTGGTACCATGAGGTGTTTTTGTCGAATTTCTCTTTTAGCTGAATTGGTCGAGAGTCGTGTCATGTAATAAGCCAAGTTATGTCGTGAGTCAGTTATATGCGTAAGCCGTGTCGTATCTTTTGAAATAAAACATAGTGTCAGAGAAAGAGGTAGAAATTTTGATATTAGGTAGGACGCACGAAAAACATAATGTCTAGGAGCATAATAATTGGAAACATAGTATACGGGAGCCAATGATTGGGAATGTTAGTGTCGGGTATACGGTTCAGCTTAGGGGTTGGGACCATATCGGAAGGGAATATCATGACATTGATTTATGATTTTGACTTGCGAACAATGCTTGTGCCGATCCGATTGAAAAAATTGGTGAATTAAAATCGATTCAGGATGATTCGGTCTGGTCAGATTTTCACGATGGGTTTAAAACTTACTTGGACTTATCATAAGTGGGGTTCAAAACAATTTGGACCTTGTAATACTGTTTGGGCCATTAAAAAAATAAAAATTTACAATCTGGGGCCATACAAAAAATGAAGAGAAAAATAAAACAAGAAAAAATTTGGTTTGGAGTTGTACCGAATGGTATATCAGTTCAGTTTGATTGGTCTGAGGTTTATTTATGGAGAATTGGGATTGAACCGAAAACAGTTCTTTCCGAAAAAGGCCGAAACCGACTAAATTGAAAACTAGACTGATCGAACCGAAAATTAATTCAGTTTGGTCAATTTTTTTTTGACCCCTGGATAGGAGAGAGAGAGAGAAAGAGAGATTGTGTGTTTTTAGTAGGGGTGTAAATATAAACTAGTAAATCGAACCAAACTGATGGTTCATTCAATTTTTGGCTCATATCGGTCTGGTGCAGTTTGGGTTTCGGTTTGGTTTTTAGTTTTTAACATTTAGGAGCCGAACCAAACCGGACCGGACCGGTTCTGTAAATGTTAACCCTAAAAATAAAATTATATTAATTATCGATTGTAATTTACACTAAAAGTTGTAATTGTTTCGTGATTTGTATTTTCCATGAGAGTATTGTTGGGACCGTAACTTTATTGACTTGGTTTTCACACTACTTTGGATTGGATGTGATTATTTTTTATTGTGATTACGATGACATTATTCGTGATTGTTTGACATTATTCTTAATTACTTGAAATTTTTAAATTTTGTTTGTTATAATTAGATTTTCTTTATTTTTTTATATATTTTTTGGAAATATAGACTTGGACTTACCCAAACCGAAAATCGGACCAAACTAGCCAAGCTAAACGGGACCAAACCGATAGACTTCGGTTCGATTTTCGATTTATTATTTTCCTAAAATGGACAACTGATTTGGTTCGAGTTTATTGGCCAAACTGGATCGATTTTACCCCTAATTTTTAGAATGTAAAGATGTAAAAGAAAAAAAAAATAACTCACTTAAACGTCAGTTGATTAATGTCTCAGGGAATGAAATAGAAGCTTTTGTTCAAAATATTTGTTAACGTGGTCTAATTTGGCTTACATTAATGTTGTACTATTTTTTTAATTTAATTTTTTTTCTGTTTCTTAATTTTAATAAATTATTATTTCATTTTAATAAGAGAAATTTAAAAAGAACAACATTAAGATTAAAATCTGAAAGAGGTTGTCAATCCTTTTCACCGACATAAACAGAAAGATGACGATGCATTTTTTCTAGTATTGTGATATGATGTATGGGACAAAAACATTGTAATACCAACTAAAGAAGCGTAGATGACATTTATGGATTTGTAAATATTGATAATAGCCATGCGTCCCAACCATTTTAATTATTTTGATTATATCAAAGTTTGGACTCATGTTTTTTATATTCAGAATGGTCTATATATCCCAAATTGGTTGAAGTTATGGTTTACTAAATTCGGACCACATATCAAAATACTTCCTGATCCTTTATTCGAGACTTACTTTCTATGGAATGAATTTTTCCATCATCAAGAACCAAAGTTTCTCCATTTCCTTATGGAATTTAATATTTCTTGGATTATATTTTGGAAATATTCCATCTCCCCCATCAACCATATGCCTTATTTATGCCGCCATTATGCCTCTAAATGGTGGATTAAATTTGATATCTCAGAAGACTATTTTCCTTTACAATATAAAAAATTAATGGAAATAGTTCACAAAGGAAGACAAGACGGTGTTTATGGCTCTCCAAAATTCATGAGTACAGGAGGACATTCTTCGACCCAAATTGCTATGGACTATGATGCCATCAAAGCATCATTAAAAGAAAAATTTCCACTGGCCTTAAAAGCTGAAATAAGAAATTTAGTCATTACTGAAATATCCACTAAATTAACCAATGATTTAAGTGATGATTCATCAGATAATACTCCTAAAACCCCAACCTCTCCATCAACTCCTCCAGAATTCAAAAATGGAGATGATTGCTTTGGAATTTCGGACCTTTAAAGATCGTCACCCATGACGCATACTCAAAAGGACAACAAAGATAAATGTGCTATGATTGTCACCCATGACGCATGACCAAAGAGATAAGGATGCAACCTTAAAGCATCTCCTTTAGAGATAAGGATGACAACATAAAAGCATCTCCTTTAGAGATAAGGATGACAACATAAAAGCATCTCCTTTATTTAAAGGAACTTTTTCCGTACTACTGTTTTTACTTTTTGCTCTAAAGTCATTTGGCTGATATGTAAATTAGATTTCATTTGGGTTTGTCAAATAATATTTTTTTTTGTCTTTTTTTATTTTTATAAGTTTGATTTGTATTTTGTTAACAAATACGAATTAATAATTTATAACAAATTAATTTAATTTAATTTTTTTAAATAAAGACTAAAAATAATAAAAAAAATTAAGCAAATTTCAACCTAATTATTATTTGATATTTAACAATATTTTGTATACTTTTTTATTTTTATTTAAAAATTAATTATTTATCTTCACAAGATGAATAAAGAGGTTACAAAAAGCATATTACCAACAACGAATAAATATTTTTCTTAATTTTGCTTTGGTCCGACTGTACGCCGCAGCATTCCAGCGAACAGAGACAGCGGAGGGCAAGCAGCGTTTCAGGTCCGGAGTGAGAGGGCAAACATCTCAGCAGAGAGCATTCCGTGGGTGGTGATTTGAGAATTAGGGCCAATGGCGACGGTTCAGGCAGTGTTGGGGAATTTGACGTTAAGCGATCGCCGGATTCTGACGGCGGTTAACAGCGGAGCGTCGAGCCTCTCTTTAATTGGCTCAGGTTTCATCGTTCTGTGCTACCTCTACTTCAAGGAACTCCGCAAGTTCTCCTTCAAGCTCGTCTTCTTCCTCGCTCTCTCTGTACGTACCCCAATCCCCCGCCTTCTCCCTCCCTTTAATATTACTTCCCATCTACATCTTTCTCTATAATCCGGTAAAAAAAGGTAGTTTAACTAGTTGATTATGCGGTGACAAATAAAAGGGTTGGTTTTGTATTGTAGTCAGTGATGTGGAGGGACGAACGCACTATGTGACTTTAGATTTGGTTTGAAGCTGAAATGAAGGTATTTTTTGGTACAATGACGGCTTGTAATGACCTCAAATCTTATGTTTTAACTGTTGATATAAGGGAGATGTACCTTTCTGTATGTAATGCCTCCTCATGGCAGTTGAGGTGATGGTCACAAGTTTCTGGAGAAATCTGATGAATTGATAGCTCGAAGACAAACATAAAAACGAAAGCATACAATTCTAAACTGGATGACAGAATGTTCGTAAACTTAGGTAAACACTTCATAAAAATTTGAAACAAATAATAAAAAGCCAGCAAAAGAGATTTTAGTTTCATCAAAATCAGCCATCAATCATAGAGTTTGATCTCTTACTTGTTATAGTGCCATCAGAAGAGATTATAGTTTCCATCAAAATCAGCCATCAATCATAGAGCTTGATCTCCTCCATGTTATAGCGTCATCAAAACAGTTCATGGTAAAAAGGTTCATCCAGAATATAAGGCTTCATGAGGGTGGAGGTGGCATGGCCTTGGATAATTGGCATCACAAAAGTGGCCTCATGGAAAGGGGCCTCAAAAAAACCTTGATCATGGATCTCCACTGTGCCCAAAACAATAGCACTCCAACTCCCGATATATCGATGTTTGCAGAAATAGAAGATGGCATTACAGTTGGAAGGTGAAATGTTAATGTAGCCCTACACTAAGATGGAAGGAACAATATAAACACATTGGATAGTTTAGGGGATAAAAGTGAAAATAGCTCAAATCTTTCTTTTTCAAAGAGGGATTGGAGCCTTAGCACTTCAAGTCAATCTATCTGTTTATGTATAGTAAGCTGCTGACATCCAGTTTCAGTAATTTAAGAGGGATTGCAGCGTCAACACAACTGAATATAATTCTTTGATTACTTAAATGGTTTGAAGAGTGAAGTACATATGGTAAGTGCTCCATCTACTCCAACCATTGCTCGTTATTGTATACATTGGAACTATCTGAAGACGTAGATCAATTTGGGTGCGAGTCACCTAAAATTTGTGTTCCCAAGCCTAAGGCATTGCGGATTAGTTCTTGAATTTAGGCATTATGATGAATTTGAACTTGGAGAGAATTCAGATGAAACGAAGGTGATTTGGACCCGAAGGTGGACATAGAAGAAATCGTGGCCACGTGTCTCCCGGGCCAACAAGTTAAAGCAAGGCATCAGAAACACGGAGAGGTGTCACCGTCTATGCCAATACCAGAAATGGAAATCGGAGCATGTTGGAGTAATTTCATGACTGGACTACCCTATTCACCAAAAGGGCTATTTGGGTTATTGTTTGACCCAATATAGCATAGACATTGGACACTTTTCGATAGGCCAAGGACTTGTGTCTGACACTCTGTGGGCACCGACACTCTCTATACACGTACCCGGCAATTAAATTAGAAGTGTCCTATATTTTGCTCAACTATTTTTGTTTGGGCACTTTGGGGACACTGTAGAACACGCTTAGGACAATCTATGGACAATCTCAACACACTATGGGCACTCTTGGGGCTCTTTTTTCACGTGATAGATCATAGTTGATTGAACATGAAGACAAACGAGTGATAAAACTGTTTTTGTTGAAATACTTTAGTGAATTATGTAGTATGTACTGATAAGAATTATGTAGTATGTACTGATAAAGTGGAAAGTAGGATATAAGAGATTTTGATTGTAAATAGAGGCTATTATTTTTGTTTTGTATCGATGCAATAAATTACATAATTTTTATCTAAGCGTGTCCCCGATGTGTCATGTCCTTTGAAACTTGATTTAGGGAAAAGTGTATAGGGTTTTGTTACTTAACCCTAACGCTCATTAGTCTTATTTATACGATGTGAGAATAAAACACAATACATGATTATCCAATGTGGGATAATACTAAATTACTACTCTAACACTCTCCCTCAAGTTGGAGAATAAATGTCACAAAGACTCAATTTGTTACATAGAAACTCTAACCGTGGTTTGAACAAAAACATAGTAAACATATCAGCTAATTGAGCATCAGTAGATACAAATGGAGTAGCTATTACACCATCTGTTAATTTCTCACGAACTAGATGACAATCAACTTCAATATGCTTGGTCCTCTCATGAAACACTGGGTTTGATGCAATGTGAATTGCAACTTGGTTGTCACAGTATAGAGGCATAGCCAACTGCACACGAACTCTGATCTC
>JABCMJ010007655.1:0-28710 GCA_014822125.1 Arbutus unedo
ACTTATTCATGATCATATCATTACACCTTTTATGAATCAAGCACTAATTATTCAACCAAATGACCCTATTATACACAAGCAAGTAGAAGATGCTGCAAGTAACCTCAACTAGATGGTCATTAATTGAGCCAACTAGATGGCCTTGTAATAAATAAGAAGTGAAAAAATGTTGCAACCAATCTCATCTGACCTCTCGTGCGTTCCTCCCTGTCCCCTACTTAAGAATCCTTTTTGGTCCAAGAGTTGACCAACCGATTAGCCTGGGAATACAAACAATGAATGAAGATCCAAAGAATAATCTCACCCGGATGGTCCAAAAGTGGACCAACCGATTGGCTTAGGACAATGACAGCTTCTGTATTTTGACTGATGGGAGATGTTTTGTGCTACATTGAGTCCCGTGCCAAGGCTACTTCAGAGAAAATATGATGCCTAAGATTACAAGTACTTTGTGTCACCTTTTGAGGGCTTTCTAGGAATTTTTCCCACTATATGTTATCAGATTTTTAGAAGTTCTTTGTTATGTTATGTCTTAGAATAATTTTAGTTTTACTTTCTAGAGAGCAGTGAGAACTCTCAAGCTTCCATAATTAGGTTTTGGCTATTTTTCTCTTCTAATTAGAGCGTCTTGATTCGGAAGAAGAAAAAAAAGAGAAGACTGATCAAGAGCGTCTTGAGTCGGAAGAAGAAAAAAGAGAGAAGACTGATCAAGAGCACTTTCCTACCTTGTAATCAAGTTTCATTGAAGAAGTAGAAGATTAATCTTTGTGTCAAGAAAAGAGAAAGTGAAGCTAATTTCCACGAGCACGACTATTGCCGGGTTCACTAGAGAAAGCCAACACGCTAAGGGTATCCTCTCTATCATGTTAGAAGTAGGAGATATTAAAATTGATAATGCATTCTTCGTCATGGAATCAATGGCTAGGTATAATGCATTATTGGGAAGGGATTTGATTCGTGTCAATAGATGTGTGTGCCCTTTTCCATGCATCAAGAACTGATGCCTATAAAATTTGATAAGGAAGAAATCAAAGCTGATCACCATCCTTTTAACGCCACAACAAACTTTACCGAGGTACTGGGATCATTCCGTTCAGTGTTCCAACAACAACCAACCTTCAACCAATGAAATTGGACGTAAGAGAATTGACACAGTTAAGATCGGAGCTTAGACAAGCTATCGAATATGAATCAGACATACAAAGAGATGACAATGCTTGGCTCTAAGTCAAGTGAAAAAGATGTTCATTGGCCTTGGTCAAATAACAAATATTTCACTTTGGAAGTGGAGCAAAAGGTGCAAGAAAAGGCTGCTTGGGCAAATCTTGTATTCAAGGAAGATGGGCGCGAACCTAAACTGAGCAGGTGCGACATCAATAAATTGATTGGCGGACCATTTGATTCAAGATTAACTGAGGTTGGTTCAAAATCCACTAGAAGAAATTGATATGGGGAACACAGAGAGCCCCAAATCATTATTTATTAGCAAGTGACTGAACTCATATGCAAAATCTAGACTAATTGATGTACTGCAAGACTATAAAGATTGTTTTTCCTAAAGTTACAATGAGTTACCTAGATTGGACTAGGACTTGGTGGAGCACAGATTGCCTATCAAATCCCACCATACGTCATTCAAATAGCAACCCAGAAGAATGACTTCGGAAGTGATTTCAAGAATCAAGGAGGAAATCTCAAGATTGCTCGATGTAGGTTTCATTAGGACAACCAGGTAGGTCGAGTGGCTATCAAAACACAGTTCCAATAATCAACAAGAATGGCAAGTTAATGGTGTGTATAGATTTTTGAAATCTAAATACTGCAACTCCAAAAATGAATATTCTTGCCAATCGCAGATCTACTAGTCGATAGGTCAGCTGGCTACCCCATTTTATTGTTAATGGATGGTCATTCTGGTTATAACACACATTGGCACTTTCAAATGGGTCTAAATGCCATAAAGGGCTATTTACACTATCTTTCATGAACACATTAGTGATTTCTTGGATTTTTATATTGATTCTATTGTTGTTTGATCCCAGTCATGTGAGGAGCATCTATAACACTTAAAGAAGTCATTCTAGAAAATGGGACATTACAAACTAAAATTGAACCCACTCAAATGTGCATTTGGAGTGTTTGCAGAAAATTTCTTGAGCTATTTAATCCATCGTAAAAGAATTCAAGTAGGCAAGAATAAAGTCAAGGCAACTATTGAAGCTAAGCCCCCTGATCCTAAAAAAGATTTGCATAGATTTTTGGGTTAATTAAATTTTCTTCAAGGATTTATCTCTAATACTGTTGAGAAAATTAAAGTGTTTTCTTCTCTTTTTTGAAACTAAAGCAAAATGACACCTTCGAATAGGGAGCAGAGCATGAACAAGCCTTCCAGGCCATTAAGACATTGTTGGCCAATCCACTCGTTCTCATGCCACCAAGAGAAAGAAAGCCTTTGAAATCATACTTGGCAGTAGCAGAAGACTCAATTGGAGTACTGTTAGCCCAAGACATGAATATGGCAAAGAGGGTGTATACTATTGGAGTAGATCCTTGAATAGTTATAAATGTAGATATTCAAATGTCGAAAAATTATGTTTGACTTTGTTATGTGCTACTAAGAAGTCGAGGTACTACTTGTTACCGTGCATAACTTATGTCATTTTTCCAATTACATGTTGGGACAACCTGTACTTAGTGGAAGAATTGGAAAATTGATTGTCTTTGTCTAAACAGACTCGGGTACTTATCCTGCATCTATCATTCCTTCTCCCAAGTCTCCTGCTCAATGCCAAAACACCGCCACTTAACGCAGCAATACATTTCATTCTGCTCCCACTGATTGCAAGCAGATATCTCGAGTGTCTCAAAAGGAACCTCAGTATAGACTCGAAAGTTTGTGAAGTTCACATCCCCATGTGGCGATACAATCCGCCACTCCTCAACCGGCCTTATCATCTTACACCAATCCACAAGCATTGTTGTCCTATACAATTGGTCAAAGCCCTTCGACACGTCAATGCTATATTGTTGGCCTGGTCAGCCAAATATGTATACTGGCTTGAGAAAATATTGCGTAGATAGCGCCTTGGTGCTGCTACGCACCTTTCGTGGGATCTTGACGTATAACATTGTCCCAAGCAGGTAGATCGGCGTACGTCCCCACCCCCATGCCTGGTTATCGACCACAAGCAGTGGCGTGGGTGGCGGCAACATATGAATGAGGACCTCCTACATGTCCTCCTCCTCCTTTTCAGTGGGCTTCGCTTGAGCCGACCCCTGATCTATTGCTGCCAAATCAACCCATCTTGCAAAACTTGGACCCTGATGGCCCTCAAACCCCTTAATCACCATGGGATCAATCTTGTGATCCTCAACCTCAAAATCAGTAGGCAACATCACATCATCAAACTCGTGGTCCGACATTTGACAAAATGCAAAATAGTTATATATTAGACTTAACATAGTAGCGCATAATAGCTAAAACTAAACAACAACATAAAATAAAACTAACAACTAACTATCTGTTGTAGAAGTAAAACAACTAGTCATGTCTAACTACTCTCTATCCAAGGTCGCAGGGTAGTCAAACCTAAACTCTGATACCAAATTGTAATACTCCGATTTCTCAAAATATTATTTAAAACCTTTTATTCTATTGTTTAAATTAATTAAACATTATCACCAAAATGCTCTTTTATTATAATTATTCAAAACCAATAGTTAATGAGTAAATCAGAGTTTTGAAAATGCGGAAGTAAAATTGACATAAATATCCCTTGAGGCTTACATTCTTTTATTGAAAATTAACTAAACGGAGCTTCTAAGGATAATGCAACTAAACGCCATCAAAGTCTTCTTTTTGGCTCTTCATGCTCGGATGGATACTCCAACTGCTCCATTATATCTAGTATGAAACACCAGGGGCAAAGGAGTTGTTCCAATGAGTAATTAAACTTAGTAGAAAAAAGTCACCAAAAAACTAAACTCGAAGAATACAGATATACAATAGGATATATGTCAAGCGAGATAATAACTGAACAAGAATGTAAACACATAGGTTTGTTAAGTTTTCGTTTTGTTAAAGTTTCTACGAACACCCCTTTTTCCTCAGTATTCCATTCTTACCCGACTATCTTGATAAAGCACTCAGTTGATATTAACAAGTTCTTACTTAGGCGAAAGAGACCTTTTACTGTCTACTTGAGTCAATACTTTTCTCACTTTAACTAGACCAAACCGATAAACCTACTTCGCCAAGTCAGGTACCAACGAACCTTAGCCGCTTCCCTTTTACATGCTCAACGACACCCAAGATAAGGTTATCACTCTTTTAGGGTCAGGAGTTGTCAATGGAGACGTCTCCAAAATCATCTCCAACTGAATACACTCTTCTTCTAGTTGGGGTTCTTTAATCAACAGACGGGACAACACCTGGTGAGACTCTAACCCACATTGAACACAACGTGGGATGATGCCCATAACAATACATAGCTCGACGGCCAAAGCAACACTTGGCACAACGGCTACCAATATTCGTTTTTTAATCTTTTCGTTGTCGTTCTTACTTATTCTCTACAAATTTTAACTATTTATAATGTCCACCCAACACCCTTGCGCTGTCTTGTTACAGGTGACATTCGAACTAGTGCCCCTAACCTAAATTTTAGGTTTTCACATAACACACCAAAGCATCTTATAGATCCATCTACTATAGTTTAGTAGCACAACGACCTTATCAACACCTTCCGTTTTCAAGGTTGGCCAACACGACGACTGTAACTCTAACCAATAATAATAATTTGACTAGCACGACGACCGAACCTGAAAAATTGTCTTAACCACCACATCATTTAGAATCATCAACTCGTAACTATTAACACCACAGGCATAACCATAACATCGATAACAGATGATTAAATAAGATCATGGTCAAGGTTGGTCAAAATGCTCGCACGGAGTCCAGTAGAGACTCGTGGACATACAAAGCATGTTTGTGAATGCCTGTGTCGTGTGAACATACAAAACAAAGGTGATTATAGTATAAATAGTAGCCAGCAACTTGCTAGATTTTGTTAGGTTGCTCGAGCGGCATAGAGCTCGCTTGAGTGATCTCAAGAATTACAGATTCTGGATTCCAGTCAAAAAGTCAAAATTTGTTAGAATACAGACAAGTCGCTTAAGCGGCCTATAACTCGTTCGAGCGAGCTGTCATTTTTGGCAGACTCTGATTTCTAGGATTCTTAATAAATTGAGCATAATCAAAACCCTAAACTGTGATTTCTGATTCAAAGCAGAAATTGGAAATACAAATAGAAACTTTATAACCCGTAGATCAAACTCCTCTATCTATTAGGTCGATTTTTCCACGATCAGGATCAATTTCATGCCTTGACAAAGGTGGAACTAACTTTAAAATAAAATAGAAACCCTAATCATGCTTTTCTACATACAACCTATTGTAAATCGGCATTCTAATGGTTGAAAGTGCATTCTCCTACCTCGTTTTGGTGATTAGATAAACGAACAAACTCGAATCGGAAGGATTACGTACGGGCAAAACCTCCTCCAAGAGCAATCTCAAGAACACTTAGAACTTTTCTCTCTCTAAAACTCTATACTTCTAATTACGAAATTGTGAATGAAACAGATCATTTACCCCCGTTTAAGTAATGATTTAGCCTCATAATACGTAATCAAATCGAATAAATCACCGAATAAATTCAAATATTCTAAAACGTTCCCCTTCATTAATGGTTTTCAACAGCAATCTATCCATTCAGGAATTCAAACAGATCACTCGAGCCAGCTCAAAAAATTAAGGTCGCTCAGGCAGTCTATAGCTCGCTCAAGTAAGCTCCAAATTTTCAGATTCTGAATTTAAAAGATAAAAGTTAAACTATTAACTGAAAATTCAATAATATATCTAAAAAATAATTTAAAAAGTAGAGTTACACAAAAAGTGTTTTTTTTTTCTGTAGTGTTAATTAGTAAACTTCTTGCGTGATAACAAAGCCAAATTTTCATCCGCATTGTAACCATGGGAGGAATCAGAAAATTTTTATGGGGTTGCAACTTAAAAGTTCAAGCATTGCAAGATTGAGTTTGGAGTATATTTATTTTTTGTTAAAAGACAGTGAGTATTATATAATATTTTATAAATTTTTGTAATTTTTTTACGTTTTCTTATTGAGCTCAACGAGAATAATTAAAAAAATATAAAAATATGGACTCAAATCAAGATGAATGATTAACCTAAAAAACTTTATGTGAAATTAGTAAAATATCAAGAAAATATGAAAAAAACTACAATTATACCCAAAATTTTTGGCCATAGCAGGCTACCGTAGAATGCAAGCTCACACGAAAACGATAGGAAATTTATATTTTGTACTTTGCAAATTTTAAATTATATACGTATAAAGTAGTTATTATAGTAAAAATATAAAGTGATACTGGAATTTCAGAGAATACTTGAATTAGTCATAAAATAAGATTACAAGCAGTAATAGAAAATGAACAAAACAAAACATATACAAAACTGTAAAAAACAAATGTATACATTACAAATCAGTCGAGTCCTGTAAAATTACAGTTTTCTTAAAATAGATTTGCCGTTTCACTGTAGGTGTTGGAAATTATAACGACATATGCTTTCCAAGATAAAATACCTCTCTCTCTCTCTCTCTCTCTCTCTCTCTCTCTCGCTCTCTCGCTCTCTCAATAACACGAAAATTGAGTATAATTAGATCTTCACTTGCACATCCACCTTTGAGCTACAAAAATGAATGATTTTCACGAATTAGCGATTTTTCACTTGTCTTAGGTGACCCTCCAATATCTCAAATTCATTCACTAACCCTTAAAATTTCCAACAATAAATACTTTAACCAAGACCCTGGTTTGCAAAAATGGAAAGTCTTCAACTTCCAATGCTATTTGATCGGACATAGAGCAAGTATAATTAGATTTTCAATAGATATCATTAAAGGTAGTACTCCATTTAATTCATTTTTTGGTAGGGTGAATGCTTGTCGTCGACCGGTGTCAATAAAACATGTATTCCAAGCGTAGGATTAATTGCTCGGTCGTAGCATAATAATTTCGGAAGTCCAGAGTCGAATCCACAGGGAAGGAGTAATTTGGAAGTTTATCGAGAGAAAGAAAGAAGAGGTTTGGAAGATTTTGATTGTGTAAAGATGTTGGGAAAATACTAAATAATACTGATTAATGAAGATAAGATCCAGTTCTCGGGATTCACATCGACCGCGACTCGTGATAACTCAATCCTCAAAATAACTTAACTCCGGTTCTATAACATTAAACTTTCCTCAGATTGTGCAAAAATTAGGGTTTATAAAATTCTAGAAATATTTGATGATCATTTTATAAATAAGATAGAAAAATTGGGTTTTCGGATCAAAATCTTGTAGAGGTTTAAGAATTGCATGTGCTAATGAAGATTGTCTACACGCAAACAAAAATTCTACAAAACTTTAGATTGATTTCAAATTGATACTTGATTTGATAAAACGATATCAAAAATTAAGAATTTTGTACGAGGATTGGTTTACCTTGAATCACAGTTCGATGTTTCACTTTCGAACCAAATCTTAAGAGGATTAGCTATTCATAGTTTGAATAGAATCCATGAAAATAAAAGAACACACGATGAAGAATAAGTGAAATTGGAAATAGAATAATAATCTCTCAATGTTTGTTAACAATTGTCGTAATCAAAGTAAAACTCTCCCTAAACTTGACTGCCAAAAGATAAGATCTAATTCTAACTAAAGCCCTCTTAAATAGATCTCTACCAACAACAAGGTAAGGATGACATTTTAAAAAAAATACTAATCCCTAAAATAAGGAAAATCCCGTATGCACCCTATTACCGGTAATACATGTCTATTTGCGGTAATTTCAACTTTTCTCCAATTTTGGGCAGTGCACTCTGTTACTGGTAATTGTACTCCTATTACCAGTAATTGCAGGTTCTGTATCTTTTTCCTCTTCCTCAACAAATCTAGGCAATGCATTCTATTACCGGTAATTCAGTACCTATTACTAATAATTCAAGGTTCTGCCTTAAAATTTCCAAAGGTTAGTGTCTTCTACTACTGGTAATATTGCATTCACTACCCGTAATTGGACCTTCTACCTTCGTTTTTTACTTGATTTCCGTTAACTTCTCGAACCTCATAAATTCTTGCAAAATACTTCATTTGCACACTAACAACCAAAACACATGTTAAATGATAAAATCATAAAAAATGCGATCGATAGATAATAAATGCATGTAAGTCAAGGGATTTTGCCATAGAAAATGCACACTTTTGAGTACGAATCAGTGAATGCCAATCGGTTCGGGCTAATACCATAGTCGTACTAGTATTGTAGTAATATATTGGGGTCAAATTTGATTGTCGAACTAATTAATGAGGGATAAGTTAGTCCCGACAATTAGTTTAGGAGTAATAGCCCTAAGAATAAAAATGAAATTGTTCCTTATTTGGTTTGGTCTAGTATTAATTGCAGTATAAGAAATATATGAGTTGTCCAATGTTAGATTTTACTTCTGTTATTTTACCCTCACTATAATATTGAAATTTCTTTCACCAGAACATTGGTTGCTTATAAAAAAATTTATTCTATTTGATGTCGATTACTCTTTGATCACCGTTGAAACTAATTGTTCGATTTTCAGAGGTACTTTTGCTGAGTATTTCCTCAAACGTCACTTGATAACTTAAAAATAAGAATCTTTGTTTATACTTTTAGTAAACGTTTGAATGCCGGACATATACAATTCTATCCGGTTATTTTTTTCTTCCAAAATAATTTTGAAGTTTTTGTATATTTTTGTTAACATATTTTATTTTTTTAAATTCTCTAGTCAACACAAGTATAAAAAGTGAAAAAAAAAACCTAAATTATTTTAAAAAATACTAAAACGGAAAGTGAAATACTCAAATAAGTAAAAAAAAAAAAAACTAAAATACTTAAAATATGATGGTCACTTAATAGGTAGCGTATCTATTCTAGAAAATAAGTATTGATAAGATTTTGGATACTGCTGTGGACTTATTATTAATAAAAATATACATATTTTAAAACTATTGTCTTTAATCACGAATTTATTATAATTCAATATTTATATATTACAAAAATAAATATATATCATGAATTTTAAGTTGAATGGAGAAAACTTAATATCAAATAAACATTATCATGTTTACTAATATTAGCTAAAAAATACCTTAACATCAAAGAATAAAAAACATAAAGAAAATAATACATTTTACAAATTCCAATTTGAGCTAACTCAAAATTTTAATTAGTTTTTTATATTTATCAATTTTGTGTAAAATTTTTATAAATTATTAATTTATTTTGACAAGAGAATGAAAGTAAAAATATATAATCAATTTTTTTAAAAAAGTTCACTAAAAATAAAAATAATTCAAAGTAAACAAAAATTACTGAAACATGAAAGGAACAATTTGGTAATTAACTTACGCAACAACCTTAAAGAGTTTGAAAAGGGAAAAAAATAATTTCAAGAGTTAGGGATAGTTTGGTAACTAAGATACACAATAACTTCTTAGACAATTTATTTTTTCTGATCTTGCAAAGGGTGTTGATAATAGTGCAGAAGTGACATTTTGACCAAGCTTAACCAACGTCCTAATGACACTCGTTAGATTAACCCAATTTTGAATTGATGAAATAGGGTTTAGAATTTGCTGGAGGAGTTAAATTCTAGGATTTCTTATATAATTTTCTTAAAAACAACTAGGGCCAAATTTTAACTTTTGTACTATTTATTTATTTATTTTTATGTTAAATTTTTTATTTAATTATTAATTTATTTAAGCGAAGAAAATTTAAATAAAAAGTTATGATTAAATTTTTTAAAAAACATACTAAAAAGAAAATTAATCTTAAATTATCAGATATTTTTAAATTATTTTTATTATTTTTAAATTTAATCCTTATTTTCTTTAAAAAACTCATACATACAAAATTAATAATTTAAAAAACTAAATTCAAGCCGGTGGTTTTAGTGGAATTCGGGATTAATATCATTGTGAGTGCAAAGTGACAAATCTTCAGGGATTCAAGTAAGTGGTTCTAATGGAATTCGAATCCATGATAAGGATTAATATCATTGTGAGTACAAAATAAGAATTTGTAAAATTTTGAAGGGTTAATCTAATGAGTGCCCTTAGCCCCATTTGGTAAAATGTTTCAAAATTATGAGATTTGTAGAGTAGTGAGATTGGAATTAGGTTATGATTTGTAATACCAAGAGATTATTAATACCACGTCTGAAATCTAGAACCATGCTTGTTTAGGATTCGAGATTGGACTAATAATCCATGGCATACGTTTATTTATAAGAGGGATGATGAAATTAAAAATTAATGATTTTCAATTTTGCCCTTGATTTTTTATTGTGTTTTTTAATGAACCACTTACAAAGGTTGGTTTTGTGACTCCAATTTATTTCAAGACTTAAATTTAATGGTTATGGTTTATAAATTTATTTTCTATGTTACTTCAAAAAAATTCATGAAACAAAAAAATTTATAAAACTTATAAAATCAGTATTTATTTTCTTCCAGAAAATCACATGGTAAAATAGAAAGGAGTGAACAATTTCAAAATTCACATTGGTGTCTCCAATTAGATTAAGTGGGAATTTGTTTGCCACCCAATGAATTTTGCAATCAATTAAAAGCATAAAAATCTTACCGTATTTGTCCAAATACCCAGTTTACGAAAAAAATCATGTAATGATCTTATTGACAAACAAAACATGTTTCCACCACAAATGGCAAGGAAATTAGTTGTATAAATGAAGCCCATAGACTAATTTAATAAGATTATAAAATGGGAACAAAATTTAGATGTAAATTTTTTAAGATATGAATCCATACTCGATCGTGCATGATCTTACACAAATTATGCATCTTTTGTGAAACGATATAGTCAAGTGATCTATAATGTAATAGCATTTCCGTTACACTGACGTAATAAAGAAGAACATAAAATATCACAAACAAATAGACGGGAAAAAGTCACAAGGAGCATAAGAGAAAATAAAAATAAAACCTATTCCGTTATAATAAGAGGCAAAGCCAAAACTCATTTCCAAAACCCAACCTAAATCAAAGTATTAAACCGGATAAATCAGGGACTATTTGGTTATTACATGAGGGACACTCCGGACTGGACTACTAAATACGTGTCCTCTAGGTTTTTACGAATCTCCCTTAATCTTCGGATTCATAGTTCGTTGGATTTCGTAATTCCAAGTCAATTGTGCAAAGTAAACACCCACTTAAAGAGCCCACCTAACTATGAATCCAATCCCAATGACAAAGAGACTTAACAAACAAGACCTTAGGGTTATTTCCACACTATTATCAACACCCTCTCCAAGATAAAAAATGTATAAGAAGTTATTGTGTATTTTAGTTACCAAACTACCCCTAACTTTTGAAACTAATTTTTTCTTATTTTCAAACTCCTGAAGGTGTAAGTTAATTACCAAATTATTCATTTCATGTTTTCGAAAGTGGGGGAAAATTTCTCACACTATTTGTCTTAACTCGATTATTTTTAAACACATTTTGTCTCTATTTAATTTTTTCGCATTTGTTATTTTAATCTCAAAAATTTGTGGATCATTGATCTGTCTTGATAAAAGAAATCTAAAAAATATAAAATTATGTTCAAAGGCTAAAAAAAATTGCTAAAGATCACAAATAAACACAAAAATATTATTTTTGTTGTTTCTAAACTGTTTTTAAAATTGTCCCATTATTTAGAAATTTTTTGAAATCTCTCGTTGAGATGAATCAATAATCTACAAAAAAATTGACGAAAGATAAAAAATTGTAATTATTTTTTTATATAAGAACTAAAAAATAATCGAATCAAACCAAACTCATCCAAACATGTATTTGGGACTCTTTTCCCTCTAACAACCCCTTTATGTAAGTGAATAGACGGATTCAAAGCAGCCCCTACAACTCATCTAAACTATATAGTTCATAACTAAATGACGTTGTTTGAATTTCTGCTATAAATGGTGTGTTTGACTGAAATATGAGGTTAAAAATGACCTCATCCAAAAACATATAAAACAAATTTAAAAATCTATTAAATCATTTAAAAATATTCACATGCATCACATGACTTAATGTCGCCCAACTTTGGAAAAAAAATGATCGACACCAATCATTTAAATCTCTTTCGGTCTTGTTTTTTGATTTTTTCTTAAAAAAATACTAAAAATTTATTTCAGAATTAACTGTGAACTCAGAATTAACCGTAACTTTCTTAAACATGAAAGGAGCAATTAGGTAATTAACTTACAAAACAGTCTTCAGGAGTTTGAAAAGGAAAAAAAATAGTTTCAAGAGTTGAGGATAGTTTGGTTACTAAGATACACAATAATTTTTTAAACAATTTATATTTTTCTAATCTTGCGAGGGTGTGATAATAGTGCGGAAGTGATATTTTAAATTCTAGGATTTGTTATGTAATTTTCTTGGAAAACAACTAGGGCCAAATTTAACTTTTGTACTATTTTATTTAATTATTAATTTATTTTGACTAAAAATTTAAAAATAAAAAGATAATTAAATTTTTTAAAAACGTACTAAACAGAAAAATAATCTTAAACTATCAGATATTTTTAAATTATTTTTATTATTTTTAAAATTTAAAATTTAATCCTTATTCTCTTAAAAAATTCATATAGACAAATTAATAATTTGAAAAACTAAATTCAAAATTAATAAAGTTATTTTTTTGAATAAAATAAAAAATAGGTTATAAAAATTTAGGCCAAATCGAGTTTAATTTGGGACGAATGCGCACCGAAAACAAAAAAAAGTTAAAAAGACATCCATAACGAGCAGCTATATCACGACACGTGTCGTACAGCCTTTGACTCGGCGGAGCCACCGGAGCGAGAAATTTCTCGTTCCTTACAATATTGACGCCAAAAACGAATTTTCATTTCATGAGAGAGAGAGAGAGAGATTTTGTTGCATTTGGATTCATTTGATTTGAGTTTCATCTCACAGTTCCTCCATTCCACATCATTTCCCTCCTCACCTCCTATATTATACGCTTCTGTATACGTATATAAAATTTCCTGCAATTTCTAGAGAGAGAAAGAGGAGAGATATTCCTATGAATGGAGACGACTCTCAGAATTACGAAATGATAATAAAAATACGAGTCTGCGATTGACAATCGGAGGATTCCAAAAAACCCGATCCAGATCGAAACCCTATAACTGTTCGCTCTATTATTCTGGATCCATTCGATTGATTTGAAATCGCGGTACGTAGTGGTCGATTTGTTGTTCATTTCTTCGGGCCGGCTTCCGATCGGTGATTCAGATCGGTCAGAGAGAAAGAGGGAGAGAGAGAATGCCTTCGCATGCGGATCTGGATCGGCAGATCGAGCACTTGATGGAGTGCAAACCTCTGACGGAAGCTGAGGTCAAGACGCTTTGCGATCAAGCTAGGGCTATTCTGGTTGAGGAATGGAACGTACAGCCGGTGAAGTGTCCCGTAACAGTCTGTGGTGATATTCACGGACAGTTCTATGATCTAATCGAGCTGTTTCGGATAGGTGGAAATGCTCCCGACACCAATTATCTTTTCATGGGAGATTATGTGGGTGAGTCTCTGACAATTACAAGTCCGATTTATGATTTATTGGATTCTGAGTTTGTTATTGTGCAATGAATCGCTTTGTTATAAGATTCGGTACGATTGTTGGCCCACGTGTGTCAAAGAGTGTTTGATTCATCTTATTCCCAGGTCAATGATATTGGACACAACGAAATATCTATATTAATATGTTTTTTTTATTATAGTTTTAATGGTTTGCACAAAGTTACACTGAGCATTTCATACGTAGTTTTGTAGTTTTATGCATACTTGGACGTTAACCTCAAATGGATTACTAGAGATGCTTCCTAGGTGAATGTTTGATTTAATTACTGATATGGATTTCAAACATGGGTGCTTAGTACATTACCCGAGTCCATGTAACATTTTTGTACGCATTTTGTGGAGAAAAAAAATATTTGGTGGTGTGTGATTGTTGAATGTGTCGTTGTGGGTCGAATTGTTTACCTTGATTCTTGATTGTCTACGAATAAAACAGGATATAGGATATTGAAGTACTTACTGTTTAGCTGAGGTTCTTTGTGAATTTTTTTTGTGATGTGTGTGGTTATGGAAGATCATTTCATAATTGATAGGGGAATGATGGAAGTATCATGTCGATAATGAATTCTATATATACTACTAGGTCTCTTGGAGAATTCTGGAACTGGGTCTCGTTTGGCTTGCTAAATATGAATATATGTCATGCCTACAGTTTCTTGCCAGCTCGTGTGATTTTGATACTATGAGTTATGACAGTCAAGTTTCTCATTTGGGTTTTTCTTGAATTTTGTCATGAAAGTAGTTTTTCTGTTTGAGACATGGAAACCATGCAGTCTTATTCATCATCATTTGGCTGGTTGTATCCAAAAGAAAGGGGCAGAATTGATTGTGAACCGTGATGACCAATAATGGCAACCTATGCAAATTAGAATAATTGATTTGTGACTGGATTTCCTTTAGATTTTTCATTTATATTATACACTAGCAGTTCTGGTATGCCATTCCTATATGTTTCTTGACGTTTTGCCAATGTGCACATCCAAGTGATCCACTATTAGAAAGTGTTAAAAACTTGCTAGTGCTTGAATCCGAATTTGCTTCAAGTAGGGTAGCTAAAATGATGATGGAGTTGAATCTGCATTTAGAAAAACCATAACTAAACCCTGGCAGCATATTGAGAACTGAAGTGAAACCCAATGGCGGGCATAGTTGTCAAAATCGTACGATTCGCATGATTCGGTTTGATGCACCATGAAATCGATTTGAACCTAACGAGGAATTGCAACTTGCACTGAATCGGTAGGAGGGTGTATCGATTATGAATTGCCTGAATCATCGATTCACTTCCAATTCAAATTTTCGCGGGCCTGGGCCAGGTTAGCTGCCCGATAGAACAAAAAAATTTATTTTTTTAAATTTTTTTCCAAAAAAACAATAATACAATCATCGTTGGGGCTTACGAAGAGTCTTTTGTAAAAAAAAAATGGGGATAGAAAGAATTACGGACTGAAAAATTAGGTTTTCACTTTTTACTTGTTGGCTTTCCTTACTTTTCAACCTTGAGACTTAAGAGAGCTATAAAAGCACTTGTCTTACCTATTTAGACCACGTGATCATCAATATATCTTTAGATACAATATTTTTATTGATTGCAATCTTATATTTGCATTTTTAATATGTTTTAAAAAACATGACCGAATCAGAGCGATTCACGATTCAATTCGATTCGATTCATGATTCGTACACGGACCTTTTCGATTCTCGATTTGACAACTATATGGCGGGCCTTTCAAACAAACTGATTCCCTTGTGAGTGGCTTGAGTTGGCTTTGTTGAAGCGCCCTTGAGCTTGTTTATCAACTTAGCTGAGTTGAGCCAAGTGAGCTGATGTTTGACTCAAACTTCGTTTGTAACCTCATTGGCAGGCCATGTAAAGTTCGAGTAATGTTTTAGCTACATTTTTTTCAAATTGAAGTCCAAATAAACAAAAAGACCAGTGTTGTGCTCTTATCAGGTTGCTTCAAGATGTTAAAACCACCAATAGAAGCGGAGCTGAATGGTCTGTCTTAATATTGGGGCAAAGATTGTGGGAAGTGGTGAGATATTTGTGGAATGCTTACCGGCCGTAAAAGAGCTACATCCATTTATTTTCTTAGTTGTTGACCAACATGATGTGCCATAGGATTTGACCGTTATAACTTAGCTTTCCATTCCTGCTCTCCGCATTGGAATGACAACATAACGTCTTTTGTGCTAATAAGAGACATATATATGCCTTACATATCATAGCAGTTAATTGGCTTTTTTAAGTAGCATTCCTTATTTGACATAACATGTCAAGCTCAAGCAAATTGCATGCTGAGTGAGACAGGCTTGAGCAAAACTTTTTACTTTCTTGAATCATAGTTGTCAAATCGAGAATCGAAAATGTCTGTTTACGAATCGTGAATTGCTCTGGTTCGATAATGTTTTTTAAAACATATTAAAAATGCAAATATAAGATAGCAATCAATAAAAATGTTGTAACCAAAAATATATTGATAATCACGTGGTCTAAATAAGTAAGACACTTGTTCTTATTGCAAGAGATGTGGGTCCGAAGTGAACCCCGTCGTGATCTATATTTGTACTTTCTAGTTCTACAAGATGGAAAAAAATGCATATATGAAATTATAAAGACATAATCGTCACAAAATCATTAAGTTTTAAGAATTTGACACACTTAACTAATACTTATTCAGTAGCCTAAGGCCATAATGAAATGATACATGGAAAATTTGAAGAATTTGACAAACCTAATTTTTCAGTCTACAATCCTTTCTATCCCCAATTGTTTTACAAAAGATCCTTCGTAAACCCCAACGATGGTTGTATTATTGTTTTTTTCTAGAAAAATTTCAAAAAAAATAGATTTTTTTGATCGACCAGGTCACTAACCCGACCCATACCTGCGAAAATTTGAATCGAAATTGAATCGACGATTCATGCGATTCGGAATTGATTCACCGATTCTCTTACCGATTCAATGCAAGTTGCGATTCATCATATAGGTTCGAATCGATTTTATGGTGTATTGAATCAAATCATGCGATTTGTATCGTGAATTGTACAATTTCGATAACTATGGTTTGAATGCAAGCTGAGCTTGAGCATGCCTCTGGACCAGTCGAGCCAAGCTTGAGCACCGCATTACTTGGGTTGGCTCGCTACAACCCTAGCAATTGCTTGACAGTGTCAGTATATTTTCGCCGTTGTACTTGGTCTTGGAGCAAAGAGCAGTGATAGCATTAGCAGACAAAGCAATATGGTTGAAACTAGAAAGGCATGAGAAGCTTAAATGGACCTTAAGTGGATTGTTGCAGAGACCTATTCGTCCATGAATTAATATCTAAATGTCCTGATAAAGAGTGGAAATTTCGAGGAGAAGTGTTACGTTGGCCATATGGTTAAGATTTTGGGATAGAACTTGTTTTGTTTGATTGCTGACAATCTCCATCTAAGTCTTTGTCAACAATGATACTGTTGGTTGAAATATGTCAAGGTAACGGCTTATCTAACATTTTGCTAGGAAATTGCTGAGATACGGTGTTTTGTTTCAAATTTGTAGGCCCTGTGAACTTGTTTGCACTCAACTGTTTTTGTTTGTGAGAGCACAATTGGTTTCTTTCCATATATTAATGGTATGATATGCTGTATGAAATTTAGGTCCTTTGTGGTTCTTTGATAATTTTATGATATGTGAATCTCTTAGCAGTATATCTGCTTTCCGTGCGATTTTCTGATAGAAAAATATTGTTCTAACAATGCAGATCGTGGGTACTATTCAGTGGAGACTGTCACACTTTTAGTGGCTCTGAAAGTTCGTTATAGGGATAGAATTACAATCCTCAGAGGAAATCATGAGAGCCGGCAAATTACTCAAGTGTAAGACCTTTTTCTTGTGTGAGGCATGTTGTAATTGATGTAAAAGCGTTTGATATTTAAAAGCACCAGTAATGAAACACTGCAAATGCATTTGGTAGCCAATAACTTAATACAGAGGATCATCTTTTACTCTGTCAGGAATGTAAGGGCCTGCCTCACTGTTCTCTATAAGGGCTTTATTTTGAACTGCTCATTGTACTCTAGAGGGTAAGTTAGTGTGGCTGGGCTATTTTTTCTCAGCAAACATGAAAACAAGGTCAACCAAATCCTTTGAAATTGGACCAGGGGTTTGAATTCTGAGCTCCTTCTCCAATTTCGTTGCCGTTTGTCCATCAGTATCACTAGATTCACAAATGACTTCTAGAACTATTCCGCTGTGTAGACTGGATTGCAATGTGATGCTTACACAACTCTAGAGAAATTCTTCTTTGCTTTATCCATTTTTATGTCATGTTGTTCTATATGTCATTTGGGGATTCTGGTATTTCATGCCTAATAATAGATTTTACGCCAAAGTTTACAGTACTAATGTGTGGCTCGCATTTCATACATATCATACTAGGCTTTGTTGTCTTATTTTATTTTGAGTTTGGGGTGCAAATGTGTGTCTAGGTGTTAGATTAGTGTAATTTCCATGTCTCAGGATAGTTTCGTATTTCTTAACTGCTTGCTTTTATTTTTTTAAGGGACAGTCATTTCGTGAGATTTTATGCATGCACTGGAAGTCCTATAAATAGTTATCCAGAAGGCTCGATTTTACTGTAAATACATGGTTGCATGTCTAACTAAGCATATCAGAGGGTATTTTTACCCTTTTAGCCTAGTGTATAGGCTGAATGTGTAATTGGACCAACTTAGAAGAGGCCAGGTAACACAGATTTTTAGGTGAATGGTCTTATTATGTTGTTGAGTTTGAGTAAAAAAGTATTGCGTATTCAGTTGAGCCATGAATTGTGTAGCACTCTTCCTTTTGCAAAGAAACACACTCGGGAGTATGTTTTCCAGTGTTGGCTATTTTCTGCCATAATACAAATTTAAATGGCTTAATATCAACCTTTGATGCTACACTATTCTGATTAAAATTTGCACTTCTGATCTCCAATTATTTCAACCCTTGAAATTGCTCCAGTCCTGTTATGTTTTATTCTGGTTAGTACGCCGATGTATGTGTTTACTTGTTAAAACAATAATTTGAAATCAGACCCTCCGATTTCTGGAACCCACAGACCTTTGCTTACGTATTTCCATGTTCCTTAATCCAAGTCAGAAGTCTTTTAGCTTAATGCTTTCCATCAGCTGTGTCATTTGAAGATTATTTAACACCGTTGGTCCTAGGAAAGAATCCGTATAAACTTTTTCATGGCACTCCAATGCTTTGCTCTCACTCTCACTAAATTTGCCATGGCATGGGGTAAGTTTGATGCTGTACCAGTTGATCGTTTTTTGAATGATGAATGACTATCACGTATGATCCATTAATCAACATTAGGGCCAGAAAAGCTAAAGCTTGACATCTGTCATGCTGATTAGTGAAAAGTTGCTATAGTGTTGAGAATGCAAGGAAGAACTTGATATAATAGGGGTCCAAGAGCATAGTTTATCTGTCAAATGCTTGAACGGAGATGCCATGCCATAATTCTTCATATGAAATTGGAAGTTCTTTTAGTACGATATGTTTAGGCGATAAGAGTGCTTTTTTCAATATTTAGCTTTTGGCTTAGAGCATCTCCAACAAAGATGTCAAATCTAATGTGGCAATTGAGTTTTCAAAAAATGACATCAAAACTAACTCCAACAAAAATGTTAAAACTATTGTCAAATCCTCTATGGCAATTGAAAAAGGCTACTTGATGTCAAATTTGACATCAAGTGTCAGATGTCTTTTTATCTTAAATGCTCCAATTTTAAATGTCTTTGTACCTTAAATGTCTCAATTTAACATCTTTGTTGGAGATCAAATAATTTGAATGTCAAATTTAAAGATGTCAAATTGCCACATAGCCATCAAAAAAATTTGATGCCTCAAAATTTGACATCTTTCTTGGAGGATGCTCTTAGCAAAGTTTTTAAATGATTTGCTGCCATAACACTAGTTTGTGCTATGAACATCTAAAAATTTAGTGGCAATGCCAATTCAGTGCAATTTGGTCACTATTTTGACGTATGGTCTACCCATTGAATGGTAGGACCAATTCCCAGTCATTCTGACATAGCAGGACGTGATTGCGTAGATAAATATTCTTGGTGTATTTGTATTGTGAAGGAGCCAATAAAATTGGAAGTGATGGTTGAAAAGAACCTTGGAATTGTGTGATCTTGAGGACTTAACTTATTTAATGTGCTTAACAAGTTAAGAGTGTATCAGTTAAGCAGTTCTCCACTTGTGTAGTCAAGTCCGTAAGACAATTGTTGAGCAAAACTTGTGAGAAATTACGGTGAACAAACAGTACGAACTGCAAGGTGCATTGGTCAAAATTTCATGGTTACCTTATCCCATGTCAATCGTTTCCCTGTAACTATTCAATATCCTTATGAAAAATTGATCACATCCGAATGATTTTCTGTTGTGTTAAAGACGGCACACGGGTTATATAGTGGAAGTAGTAGCGCCAAGGACACTCCTGTTTAGAGTTGAAATGGTTGGAGAATGTGCGGAAAATGGATATATGGCGAGACTGATGTATGGCTTAAGGACCTACTGGGACTAGGATAAAGCTTAAAAGTTTGTTGTTTGAGATGATTCATAGCCTTGATGATGGCTGATTGGTCGGGAAGAACAATGGTCTACATTGAAACATTTTTATAGAGGATTCAGTGATCCATGTATCTTAGCTTATGTAGTTGGTTTCATGCTTTCAAACTACTTGAATAAGGCACTTCCAACGCATTCCCACCACCATCACAAAGAAAATGGAGGTGTTTCTACTTTACAAGCTCTCATTACCATTCATATTTCTCCTCTTTTTTTCCAGGTATGGTTTCTATGACGAATGTTTGAGGAAGTATGGAAATGCCAATGTCTGGAAGTATTTTACTGACCTGTTTGATTATCTGCCCCTTACAGCACTAATCGAGAGTCAGGTTTGAGTTGTGGTTTTTACTCATTGGGTATTGATTCTTGTTTGGAAAGGTTCTTACATTTATGTACACTTCGATATCAGATTTTCTGTTTGCATGGTGGACTTTCGCCATCTTTGGATACGCTAGACAATATCCGAGCCTTGGACCGTATACAGGAGGTACTTTAGTAGTCATAATTGTGTATTTTGTATGTTTTGAGGTGTCATATGACACTTCTAAATCTGATCAGTGTTATTCATTGCCCTGACGGTTATTTTTATTTTATACTTGAAAAGCCTTTTTCAATATTCTCTTCCTGGCATTTACAGCATGTATAGATGATTCTGGGATTTGTTCAACATGGATGTAAGAACTGACTTGGTTATCAATCAGGTGGAAGAACATTTTGTATAATGCCTTGGGATATCACTTGGAATTGTTTTCCACGACATTCTTTACTCTTCCTTTAAGGCAATATATGGCTCAAGAATGCATGTTTGAATCTTGACTCTTGAATGCTCAGTTTTTGTGATTCTTTTTCCACGAGAAGTACTACTAATGTGCTAAGTAAATCGTGAAATGCTCCGAATAGAATCTTTTGCTAAATCCAGTCTATTTTCTATAGTTGCTTTGCTACTTGAAATGTATATCTGCAATTTTTACGAGTTGGTCTCCACATTTATAACATTTGTTCTTATGCTGGTGGGTTGGTGTAGGTTCCACATGAAGGGCCAATGTGTGATCTGTTGTGGTCTGACCCAGACGATCGATGTGGGTGGGGAATATCTCCACGTGGAGCCGGGTATACTTTTGGACAGGACATAGCGGCTCAGTTCAACCATACAAATGGGCTCACTCTCATCTCAAGAGCCCACCAGCTTGTTATGGAGGGTTATAATTGGTGTCAGGTTTGTGAAATTGGAAACGAAAAAAAAAACAAAGGGAAATGATTTTAAGACGCCCCCCTTTTAACAACACTCCTTTTTGTGGTCTATACATGGGTGGGTTTACCATTTTGCCTTCATCGTGAAAAATTTATACTGAACTAATCAATGAAAGGATTCTTAAGTAAAACCTTTATTATGAGTTATTAAATGGAAGGGTTATTTTGTGATTCTACTTGAGTGAACATGAGGAAGGAGTGCGTTGTACAGAAGCGGAGTGTTAAAACCCGTTTCCCTTTGACAAACTTGTGTCTTCTTGTTTCTTAATCTATTTTTGTCTTACTTATCATTACCATCCACTATCCCTGGTTTTTCTTTAGGAAAAGAATGTGGTGACAGTCTTCAGTGCTCCTAATTACTGTTACCGATGTGGGAATATGGCTGCAATACTGGAAATTGGGGAAAACATGGAGCAGAATTTCCTTCAGTTTGATCCAGCACCTCGACAAATTGAGCCAGACACTTCGCGCAAGACTCCCGATTATTTTTTGTGATCTCTCGATACCGCATTCGGCTGTTAGTAATTCTCGCTTGCCCTCGTGTCAATGTAGACGTGTCTTAAGAGAGGAGGTTTTGTTTGAGGGTTTCATTGTCAACGTCATCATTCTTTCACTTGGAGTTTGCCCTGCTGCTGCTGACTTTTGATTATGTGGTCAAAAGAACTTGAGACCTGATCGAAGGCGCCACCATGTCCTTGTTTTTTTTACCTTTGTATATTTCTCGAGAGGAGGAAGCAGCAATAACGTGGTATATTGTGTTCCTGTAATTTCAAAATTTAAGGTAGAAATCAGATTTTGGTCGCGAGGGAGACGTATTGGATTGGTTTCTCACACCTTACAACCTTCTGAGATCTTTTGACCTCGTTGGATGTCGATCATTATAGTTTCTGTAATTGAGATATCAATGTTTCTAATCTTGCTGTAGATTGGATATGTCACTTGGGTTTTTTTGTGTGGTTGTTTCTATTAGAAAGAATGGAGCATGGAAGGGTCAGGAGTCTTGGACTCTCTTATTTCATTTTCGACCTTTGCTCGCGGTGCAATGTTCTTTGCAATGCTTCCGAACAGCCACAGCCTGATCCAAACATTTACTCTACTTGTGCATTTTTGTTACGAGTTGTTACCGTGGTTACATATTAGGAGGATTTGAGTTATAATATCAACATAATGGTTTTCTGTTGTGTGGCATTGTGGTTCTTCTCTGTTTTACATTAGACTGTTGAGGTTTTAATAATAATCAGTTTTTTTTTTTTTTTTTGTATTAGAGGACAAACACAGATTTTTTATTTTTTTTAATCCTTTAAAAGACTCCATTCCAAGGATACTTTAAAAAAAAAATAAACTTCATTAATTAATTCAGGATGCCTGTTTCTTGATATTTTTATACTATCAAAGTTAGAAGACGAAAAGGAATTACTCAATTTTCTTGCTAAAATCATGCATCTATATTTTTGTAGATTAGATATCATGTAAATCCTTTCGATAGTGTAGTAATAGAACTTTAGTTGAGGAACTTGGTTGTTTTCTTAAACATAAGAATGAATTTTGATGTCATTTCATTTCTGCCAACTGGCTCAATGGCTTTACAGTGGTGCATATCATAAACTAGTAACTGAAACCCAAAACAAAGTACTTTTCATTACATAAGATGATGTGAGAGAAAAAGGAAAGAGCTAAACAAGATGGCAAGCCCTTTCGGTCCTCCATTTACCCTAAAGATTAACCAAATCACTAATCCCGACAATCACAAGGACCAAACCTCAATGGTAAGATAAAAATGAGCTAAAACCTAGAGCTAGTAAGAATTCTCACGGCTCCTGGTGCCATACCATTGCGTTTTCGTTTGATGTATATGACTGAGCCGCTGACGAACAACATTCCCAACATAATGCCCTGTCGAGAGGTTCATAAAATGTATCAGAATAATAAGAAAGAAGGAAATCAGTAACCAAAAAGTGCTCAAGCTGTTAATGTGAATTATCAATGTTGGAATCATCATGTGTATGTTTTGAACTAGCACAGGCAAGGGTAGATGTTTGCAGGGATGGCAATGAGGCGGATCGGAGGTGGATATTACTATTTCCGTCCTCGATCTCCGAATCTATATTTAATTTCCATTCCCGCCCTGATCCCCGAACGGGGTTTGATTTTACCCTCCACCCTGCCCTGAACGGGAAATAGAAATCTCCAAATGGACATTCAAAAATAAAAAATAAAAACTATTATTCCTAATACAAAAAATATATATATTAGGAATTATGTAAAATTTGACAAACCCTAAAAACCCTATATATTATATAACTTATAACAACTATAGATAATCCCCAAAAATCCTAAGTAATACGGGGCAGGGGCGGAGGCAGGGGCGTGTACGGGGTGGGAATCGGCGGGAACGGAGATACATATTCCCAAATCCTACCTGTTCTCCGAAATTTTTTTCAGTCATCTCCCTATCCTACCTGATCCCCGAAAAAATCTCTAAATCCCCAATCCGTTCGGGGCAGAGAACGGAGTGGGACGGATCGAATCGGATGAAATTGCCATCCGTATATGTTTGCATAGTGAAGATAACAAGGAAATTAAGAAGGAAGGAAGTGGGGCTTTGCACTGGCTTTAATTCGGCCCTCCGGGGTTAGACAGTGGGATCAATCTCCCAAATTAGTCGGTCCATTGCATTGGACAGTGAGTTATCAAAAGGAAGGAGAAAGGAAATTTGAAATGGAAATAATAAACATAGAAATGGAGAAATCAGATCATGAATGATACAAGGCAAGCCAATTGAACGAACTAAGAAGCTGACATGTTATTATAACTGTTGAATTTATGTAGTAATTGCAAGAAAGATAAGGAAAACATGTCTAGCAGAACCAATGCAATGAGCAGCAAAAATACAATATAACCATCCAGCATGTACTTGAATATATGCAAAAATGCCAAACGAACAAGAAAATTAGCGGACACTCCTCAGAATCCTGAATGAGGAGAATAGATCTTCAAAAAACAAAGTGTCATGGAGCAGTTGTGTCAGAAGTTGGATTGATTCTGTACGCATAAAATTGTTCCGACCAGGGTAAATGCCAAGTATTAGCAACTGCTGGACTTAACAAATATCGAAGCAAGGGAAAAAATAAGATCACACTATTAACTTAAAGAAGTGAAAGGATAACTTCAGCAACTGGTAAAAAGGCAACTTCTAGGTACCAAAAACACATTTCATGCATAAGTTCATTTAGTTGACACATGGAAAACTACCAAGGAAAGCACAATGGAAGCCAGGTGAGGAGGTAAGGGGTTCATATCATTTACTAGTCTTCCTCTTTGTTTTATTCAATAATTCCAAAATTGTCAAAATGCTATTATTCAACTCACATCTAGCTTTCCATCTTTCCGTTCTTATCCTCACCGGCAAACCACACTACAAAAAATCATGATAATATATTTGACCTATTCCGCCATATATAAACGTACACATTCGACACACTAGTGGTAAGAGTGCATGGGTATGCTGTACAAAGAATATTTGCTCTTCGGAGACATGGAGCCATAACTCCAACGGGAAAGCAACATTCAACCTAATGCACATTGAAGTGTGATATCGAATGACTAATTTAGAGATACAAAGTCAATATTGACCCCACCAATAGAAAGGTGCACTAAGAAATCGTAGGTTCCTACGAGATCTATTTTTTCATTAAAAATCAATTACATTATTTTGCATCATTTTGAATTGTATAATTCTCTCAGTTGAAGCCTGTCCTTCGTTTTATGAATTGTCAATTATTCCTCCAGAAAGTTCAAGCAAAAGGTTTCTAAAATTGAGTTCAGGGGAGCAGTTTGGAAGAATTTGTTGGAAATGTGCAATTTCAGGTTTAACTTTCAAATGGTTTAGATTTTTTTTTAGAATTCTATGAATATCTAAACTGAGTAATACATCGCAGAGAAGCTCAGCCATATTTTCCCTTTAAACGTAACTTACTCACTGAACATCTAATTGATCATAATCAAATTTCATGCATATATACTAATGTACATGTGAGGAGAAACAATACAAATATTAACCAAGAAAAACCAGCTATAAGATACTTAATTAGCAAAGCTAACACTGGCAGTGACACTAGATTAAAAATTCCTGCTCATCCAATATTAAGTGGAAAGTATAGTCAAGTTTTGGAAGTTCTGAAGCATAGAGTCAGAGACATAGGACATGGAAGCAGTATGAGTGGCACAACATGAAAAGTGTGACAATTGTCTATGTTTATGTATGTTAAGACTTTGTGTGGGTTCTAAAGATAAATACACAAATCTTTTCAGTTTTCAAGTAGATATGTAAAAATTTCCACAAATTTGCATACCACACAATACAAAGCTCAGACAACATCATCTCCCATTAGACGCAGCTCTCTCAATAAACTCGTTTGTGACTACCATCAGCTATTCCAATGAAATAAACCAAAGTGGTTAACCATAGAAGGAACATGATTTCTGAATGTTCAAGATATTTTCTTTCATGGTTGATTAATCCTAGCATCTATTGCTGGGTGTAAATAGCCAGTGCCTGATCTCCTTGAGCCTCTAGGTTATACTAGGCACTGAAAATTTTCTTGACAAAAAAGGACAATAAAAAATCATGCACTTTGATATCTCGAGACGCTGATGCAAACAAATATCTTCCCCCGAAACCACCTAACATGACCATTGTACTCGCTGTCAACATAAAATCTAAAGTTCTACTATTAGACGTCAAACCTACATCCTATACACACACATAGATACAACTCTTGTCTCTGTGGCTGTGTAACCTAATCCTTTTCCCAAAAAGATGTGTGCAAGGATATAAACAAGGATCAATGAAAGAGAAGCATGGAGAAGCTACAATTGATGCACATACCTCAAAACCAAGTACTGACAATTTCTCTTCATTGACAGCCGGTATGCAGCTCCTGTATGTGATATAAGTCGGTGATCGACTCGCTGATGTAGATGAATCAGAAATTAAACTTCTATGTCTATTTGAGGTGGTGAGCTCTTCTGCACTGCGCAATATCACATGCAGACTTTCTTCAGCACTGGGGTTTTCGAGAGTGGAACGACCCTTCTGAGATGTTTTTCTGTTTGCTTCATTTGAACCAGGCTGTGTTTCTACACATTCCAATGGGATACGGTAGCCAGTCTCACTGCACCTATATTTTTCATCATTCTACAAAAGCACGCAAGATAGGAATTAACTAGGAATTAAACCTAGATGAAGAAGCAAAAAGGCTGATACGAAATCAAAAATCCGCGAAGGTAGTTTTTTATTTATTGGAATATGGATCATGTATCTGTCATGATAATTTCTTAAGTCAATTTGCTAAAGGCATACCCAATCCCATAATATCATTTACCCAACTAAATTCTCTCTCACAAATCAAATTCCAGAATCTAAACTACAGAAAAGAATGTCAGGATTGCAGAGAGAGATCAAGCACAAGAACAACATCAGATAGGTCTGGTCTACAGAAACTAGAATGCAAACTACACCAATATACTAGATGATCAACATTTCTGTAGCCCAGCAGATAATCAACTTAAGATGTGAACAAGACATCATCACAGAAGGTCACCGTATCTTACCTAGCAAACGAAGTAACCAGTAAGCTGAGAAACTTGCCATTCCAGATCACATTTAAGGCACAATAACTGTCAATATCCAAGCTCATCCCCCATCTATTTGAATGATCGGTCTCAACTGGGGAGGAAACCAGCCCTCCGCATAACAACATTGAGAATAGAGCCATTGCTACACTATCCTAGGTTAAGAAAAAAATTAAACTGATTTTGCTTATCCCTACGATTGCCTTTACCTTAAACAAGGGTGTATAAGATAAGCAAATAAACCTATGTGCATTCTATCAAATCCACCACAGAACATTCCATCTCCCAATTAACCGAATTTTGAAATCCCAAACGCCGCATCAATGTTTACCAGTCTATATGACAATAGACACTAATAAGACAGTGTAGAACAACGAGAATTCCAGAAAACAGATCTTATTGTTCTCAATTTTGCTTAGTTAAAACCACATATTTCCTTACACAGCAAGAGACGATTATTCACTCTAATAAAGAAAAACGTTCCACCTTTCCTTCAACGCAAATCGGTTCATGCCGAATCAACACCGATTAGAATTCAAAAACGATCCAAAACCAAATCAAACTGCATTTAATGTGACGAATTACCGAGGAAAACCTTGACACGCGAGAGACGGACCTTTTCGGGGTAAAGGCAGGCAACACAGGGTCCAGAAGGCGAGCAATCGAAAGTCACGTTCCCACCTGAAGGCGTTTCCTTGAAACTCATCAGCAGTCGACGGCTTCCTCTTACTTCTACCACGTGTCCTTGTCTTCTGTCGCTTCCTCTACTTCTGCAAACAGAAATTCGAAGTTCGATTGCTTAACAGTACATCACAGTACGTATCTACATATACATACGTAAATAAATACATATAGAGCGAGAGAGGATTCATTACAATATGTGTCCTAATGCGAGAGGGGTCGACACAGAGAGGAGAGAGAGAAGAACGAGAAGAAATGATGGCGAATTTGAAGATGCCATTAGCTTTGCTCTTCGCCTTCGTCTTCTCTCTTATTTTCTCTGTTTCCAATATTATGGACACTGGACAGGGTCTCCAAATTAATGGACCCCCTTCAACTAGTTTGCATATATAAAATCATCCCCCCATAGTTTCTTCTATTCGAAAACGACCGACTTTCGTGCATTAAACTTGCAATAGCAATCTTGTCCTGAATTTTGCTTTTTAAATTTCTGTAAAATGAAATAGTGAGAAGTTTCTATTCAACTTTTTTGCTAAAAAACTACACCAGTGTTTCTTTTCAAATATTCCTAAATAATAATAGTGTGAAAGGTAATCGTGTGCCCTCTATTATCTGCCACAATTTGTTGACCTGAAAAAATATACCAACATAAATTTCATACTATACAAAGTAGATTTAAAAAAAAATACGGATGCTCAATTTCATACTCTACTTTGCAAAGTGGATTAACTGCCCGTTTGGATGGGGATAAAACCCCCCTTAATAAAA